>DWNE01008724.1:0-11355 GCA_018249875.1 Cecropterus toxeus | reverse complement strand
ATATGTATTTATTCTGTTTTTTCGCGGGTTTTGAATTTTTGATAAATCGATGAAATTAATAAGAAAATATTACAAGTATATTCATACATTATAACAAATAGTAGTATTATTAGAAAAATGTATGTCGATGTGATGACCCTCTTATATGTGTAATAAAAATAAATAAATAGTTTCACAGTTATAATAATATGTGTAGCTCTCTCACATTTAAATTAAAAGTACGAGTAACTGATATTTTAATATTGTTTGGAATTTTACACACAAAAAAATATTAAGAATTTATAAGAAATTATGGTTTTCTTATATGTTTATATGTAAATCGTCATCGACTGACTTAGATACGAGTCGGCCACAAAGTCGTTATGGAAATTACACAACCCCCGATTGCTCAACTTTTACCAATATGAAGTTATCTACACATATAATTTTATATAAACTGCCTAACGAAATATAGGAAGCGGATGTATAAAACTTAACGCTAAAACATTCATGCAAGGAAATCTCGTTACTCAACTTTTTACTCGCTAATTTACAGAGAATTTTGATAGAATTCAGCATAGATTTTGGTGGAAGTCTAAAGTAGCCGGTGGGTTTAACATTAAGTGCTCGGCTGTGTCAAAGCCATAGTGCGTATTTTTCATGTTCGTCCGATGGCTAGGTACTCGCGCGCGGCCGCTGGAGCGGAGCCAAACTTTTTCTCAATTACAAGGCCTCTGCCATCGAAAACTAACGTTGATAATTCTATTCCAGAGAGGAATCAGACAAATCATTTGATTGAATGAATGGAAAGTAATATAACAATGCGAATGGGGTCGACTGTTATATGATATAACTGATGTCATATTTCAGTTTGTTTATTCCGGTGGTTATGTAAAATATGAATTATACTGTGTCTAAAGTGCACATTTTTTAAAGAAAATTGATCATATTTCGAGATCATAGGTACATGAGACGGGACATGAATTTATTCGGAAGACAAATAATAATTTAAAACCCATTTTATTCTGAGTGACTCGTGCCCAGCAAGTGGACAGTAGGGTGATTACCGAGAAAGCGTTTCAGATAAAATTGTTAAAATGGCTGTTGTAAAATTGAAGGCAAACATTTTGGACTTGTCGCTACATGTGCCGAAAGACAAATATTTACAGGGATTAGGAGGTGTCACGACACAATGGCGGGGAAGTGCAACGTGGGGAACATGCAATTGGAAACACAAAACAACGGACAACTTCACTACGGGGTGGAACTCCAACTAGTACTTACGTCACGGTGCCAGCGCCACATTTAGACTTAACCACGGTACATCAATTTCAATTTTTTCTTCATATTTAGATTATAATTAAAAGCCAATTTCCATTTAATAAATTGTATTTAACAGTAATAACTTAATAATTTAGACGTAGGTGATTTATAATAACTTTTATGTTCGGCAATTTAACGAGATTTGACTGCATGAATTTAAAACACTACATCTAAATAAATTATACAAGTAATTAAATAATGAATAGACAAATAAATATTGTGATATTTTCTATGCTAGTAACAACATAATTTCACAAGATCTGGCAACCTTTACTCTAATACTATCTACTTATTCAAATGGTGCCAATAAAATTAAACGTGTCGAAATAGAAGATATCAGTGTTAACAATAAGTTCGTAATATTAAAAAGCACAGAGATCAATCGTTGTGGCGACGCTTACTCTATCGTAGAGCTCGACGAGCTCTGAGAGAGGTACCTTAGAAGAATAGAGTACAACTATCGTGGTATAATTAAGATTACAATAGAATAGAAACATTAAGTAGAACGTATCGCTAAGAGTACCGCTAAGTCAGTCTAGTGGGATTTAAGGTAATAATGTATATACAATAGAACACGTTAGACAATACAACACGTGCAAACATACAATTTGTGTGAGGTAGAGAGACTTATATTGGGTCGGCGGGGCGGCTGTCGGCTCACAAGTACATGGAAACGTTTGTTAGGGACACAACTAAATAATATCTGACTGATCGGTTAATATGTAAGGAGGGATGTATGATATTAGATCTAGTCGTAAGATAAAACTCATAATATACGCTAGAAAAACATGTATACATACGAAATTTATTTTTTATATTACTCATGTTAGAAATGTTTGCAAACATGATATTAAGTGACGTGCGTAAACATTAATGGAGCTGGAAGAATTTTGATTGTTTTTCTAATGTTGTAATGACGTCTCCTGACTCCCACATTAGATTCGTTCAGCGTCCCATATAATTAACTGAATGTTTTCTTAGGATCTAGGCTATTCCTAAAATCGGAATATAACACTGAGACGATGTAGACAATATTGACTGTCAAGTATTTCATATGAATCCATCTGCACTTTCATTAGTATGCTTTCGCTTTTTTCGAAAATTAATTATTACTTACAAATTTTATTATTTGTTTCATTAAAATATATATATATATATTAATAAATCAGTTTTAGACATGACCGCCCCGCCCTTGTGTTTACTAATTAAATATATCTGCAATACTAGACACATTGTAATAAAACACGACATATCACAAATAGTGTGAGAAATGAATATTATATTAATTCTAAATATACGTCAACTTATTGCGTTATTAAAGTCTTTATAATTAAAGTGTTTATGAATTATTAAACGTAGATATGGTGAACAGATTTTAATAAAATATCAGTTCATAATTTTATGTGCTCCAGAACGAATCACGTTTCCTAAATCATTAAAGAACTCTAAAATATGAGAAAAGTGCAACAGTTTATTTAATCTGATACGATAAATTACAATTTCAATTCTCAACTTAAATTAAACTTTTATTACCTACCACAACATAACATTAAATTCTCTTATCGTCTAAATCTATACTATCGTTGCGAAGTCAACATTCTTCGTCATTTATTTAAATTACTCGCACTTCTCTATCAATGTCCAAAAAAATGAACTTATCACAATATGGTAATATGAGACCGAGAAGAATATAAATTGATACACAAAACCGACTCGAAAATGTTCGTTAATCAATTTGGTTCCATGAAAAAGTGAATAAACAAACACTGCCGAGAGACTGACAGTTGATTATGAAATGGGTTCCATCGAGCTCCGATGCAGGAGCGGGGAAAATTAAATATCACGTCATACGTACATATATCTATTACAGTTATTTAATATATGTTTCATATATTCATTAATAGTAATATGTTTCATATATTCATTCAAAAATGTTTTTTCGGAAAAGAGAGTTTAAGATGAAAAAAAGCAAAATGATTAAGACTAACACTTACCTAACGTTTTATTTCACAAAAGAATAGATAATTTTGTCCGTTTATTAAATAGGTACAACCGATATGAATGTTTATTTATTTTGATTTGAAACATAAAGAAGACTGCACGAGATATTTCATTACTGGATCTTGACTCTGTAATCTTCTCTTCATTTACTATTTCTAGGAACGAGCATATATCCTTTATATGAACGTAGGGAGAGGAATATCCAATCTTCATTACTGGGTAATGTAATTGCTAGGATTGGCGGTAAACTTCATGGTCCAAGAAATGAGCGGTCGGGAAGATGTATGCGTACATTTACGTTTACAGCTTCGATTTGCATTCAAGTTTACCATCCATCTTTCATTTAACAATACATTTTGGTATTTCTTCAAAATATTGACAAAAGTAATCAATTGTTTGTTTGTGTTTTTTTTAATATATGAGTTTGAAGCGTTCGACTTATGCTATTGTATTCTATCAAACGGGTACAATGTTACAGGAATTGTATAATCTGTTGTTATTTAAGCAATGGATGTAATTATCCTGTGTAGTTGGATATGGTTCAATATTTTATCCAATATGTATCCATATGTTGTTTTCTCTTTCGACGTCTTTTATTTGGTAAAATTATACTTTTTTATTACAATATTTTTTATAACAATGGAGTCGTCCGTTATTATTAGAACTGTACTGATACTGTTAAAATTATTCAAGAAAATGTTAATTTAACGAACAATTTTAAACTATCTGTAATTTAAATTCTTAAGGATTTGTTTTCTAGGAATTCCTGCATCGTGCATACGGAACTGCAATTTGAACTCCAGTTTACTTTAAAGTTCGCTCTTCAATGGTTTTCAACTAGTGTCCCCTGTTAGGTTGCTAGTTCAGTAGAATCACGTAATGGATTCTGGGCTACGGGATGGATTTGTAAACCATTGCTTACTTTACAGAACTCTCAAATATTTAATTTGAGAGAGCTATAAACTTTCTATTTAAATACAAATTCCATTAAATGTTTTTGGTTAGGGATAGCAAATCGGTGCGAAGTAATGACGGTTGATTTTGTGGGTCGAGAAATGAACGATCGGCGAAATGTGTTCATTTCCTCTTTCATTTCATTTGCAAAAACGTAAAATAAATTTCATTATTTCAGCGGCCATGGTTTAGTTATCAATTTTTAAACGTTATGTTTGTACTAATCAATAAAGTTGTATATACAGATTACTAGGATCATGATTCAACAATATTTTAAGACAATCGAGGGATAATTAATTATGTGCTTTTATTTGATTTTATGTATTAGTAACTGAGTGTTTCGGAAGATGAATTTGTTCCATTACAGCGCACAGAGCTGCAAATAGAAGTTAGCGTTTACGTTTAGCACGGCATTAATCTTTACCGAGTTCGCTAGGGTCCGTAAGTACCTATACCTATATATATCGTGGGTGCATTAAGTGTTCAGAATGGCAGGATAATCGAATGAATTCCAATCTAGACGATAGATCAATCTTGTCGCAATGGAACGTTGTCCTTTTACAGATATAAACGTATAATGCATTAGAGTTTCTATTGAATGATTGATTTGGATAATTATTAAAAAGTATCAAGGTTATAATTTCGTATATTGTAAAACGTTTTGGCGTTTTATTAGATATCGGTTTTAAATAACTCCCATATATTCGTTTATCCATCAATCTTGAACAATCTTCTTTTACAACAAATTCTTGTAGGGTTTCTTCAGTATATTGGAATATTGGAAAAGTTTTCAGTCCAAGGTCCTACTGCCTGAATTTCGCCTTGTATTGGAAGATTAATCTCTTAATAAATTTGACTAATCGAATTAAGAGCATTTTGTAAATATTTTTCATTGCGTTATATACTTTGATTTGAATAATACATGCATTAATTTAAAAGAAAGGAATCTTAAGATTTGAAAATATGTAATCTCGAAAATTTCTATTGATGAATTCATGAAACATTTTAAGATAAAGGAAATATTTTATTTTCAATTCAATATCAAGAAGATGCTACGTTCTCATGCAATATTGCTATTAAGGATTGATTTTTCGAATTTCATTCTGAGTTAGATCCAGTAATATACTAATGGATCTGGAATGGAGTGGAATTCTGTTATCGAGGAGTAATACAATAAGATCCCTATTTCTATTCCATAAACACAATTAGGTCGTCCGTGCTCTTGGCTCGCTGGCAAGTAAGAAAAAGTTTGTTGATTTATGAAGTATATTAACCCGTTAGCATAGCTAAGTAGGTTACAGTATACTTTTTGAAGAACGAATAAAAGAAAATTGAGATGGTATATGAATAATGGCTTTCCGAATGTCGTTACTGTAAAAGGTTCGAGATCATTAGAATAAGAAGACTAATCTATCTTACTTCAATACTTTACAAAAAATATAGGAATGTAGAAATTAAAAAAGGAAGTAATTTCTTTGAGAATAGCATTCTGCGACTTTAAGGTGACATTATCATGGTTGATGATAAACACAATAAAGAAGGCAGTGTTTATTTCTCTTATACGATCTGCTTCAAAATTAATTATCAAAATGAACTCTATCCGACTGTCTAATTTTTTAGATTTTTTTCATTAATTTAGAAAAAAGATGTACGGGGAGATAAAAATTGTATTTAAAATTACTGAACCGTCTGCAAAGGAAGTCTAGAAGGAATTCGTGCAATAGATTTAAATGTTTTGATTTAAATGTTAACGAAAATAATATTGATAATATTAACGACGAATATTGAATCCATCCAAGATCAAGTCCAATCCATCTCTGGACAGATAATAATGGAATGTTACATATTGTATTAGTTGTATAATGACTATCGATGTTGTTGTAGCACATTGGTCATTACGAGGACCTTGTATAATGGTTTTTCGATTTGTATTCAGGTCTACATCAAAATGGTTATGAAATAATGTGCAAGAGTTCTGGGTATATGAGATACAAACACATTACTGACAATGAATGAATGGGGACAAAGGTTTTTTTTTTAATTTTTATTATTATTTCGTTTGAGAGTTTATAGATAGCTCTTGGAAAAGTCGAGGTCGGGGACAAAGGTATTGGAGGAACACGTGTACCATGGCTAAAGGTTACGATACTGGTCATTGTTATCTTAGTTATAGAGCCTTAAAGATACTTTCACAAAAGTTAATTCGATTTTTCACAACATTGACAACACTGAGACTACTGATTTTATGAATGAATGTGGGTGAATGGTTTTTTTATTAAAATTATGTTAAGGGGTATTTCTTTTCACTTGACGTAAATGATTTCTTTTTTTTTATTTTATTCTTTATTTTTTTAAGGATCATCGGTCGGAAAAGCCGAATACCGAGGAGGAGCTGCGGAAGGAATGCGTATACCAAGTGGAGTTACCATATTCGGAGAAGTCTATTTATTTATTCATGACACACAATTTGAAGGATCTTGTTCAAAGGCAATAGAAAAAGAATTAGTCGTCCGCGACATACACAACACTGGGTCTAGTGATAATGAACCGATAGACGAAGGACTTTTATTTAGCATAAGGGTTTTATTTGTTTCGGGTCTACAGGTAGCTCTCGGAGAAGTCGAGGTCGGAGACGGAGGCGCGGGAGGAGCGCGTGTAGTTGGTGGAGGTGCCGTAGTCGGAGGTGGCGGTGGCGAGGTCGGCCAGCACGCCGCCCGTACCTTGCGTCACGTCCGCCGCCGCCGCCTCGCGCTCCGCCAGCTTCTGCTTCAGCACGCGTATCCGCTCCTCCTTCTGTGAAGAGCACTGCGTTAGTATGCTATGTAACATTAAAGCTGTAACAAATAGACGCTTTTTACACTAATAGCGCCAGATTAGGATTTTATCCTGTGTCGTGGGTACCATGCACACACAAAGAATATGGAACACGACCAAAAACCACAGCTACGACTGCCAGTTGTTACTTTTGGAAAATCCGGTGCCCGTTTCTTCTTCGCCAGAAATAGAGCGGTAGACACGATAGATAGCGTCAGACCTGGAGCTATGGTATTTGTTAGCGGATAGGGACATATGAAGTATAAAGTAAGTACTCTAAACCTTGGCATTATAAATTAATTCTTACTGCTTTTCGGTGAAAGAAAACAACTAACCTAACCTAACCTGACCTAAACATACATAAACACTCACACCCAAAACAGAATCTAAACTCATCATTCACATGTCTGTTTTGCCGGGGATCGATCACGGAAATCATTGCGTGTCAGACCGGTATGGTGACCGCTCGGCCACGCGGGTCGTCGAGAGCACGGCAAAGGACATATGATGTGAAACACATCCCTTTGTCAGTTTCTCGTATCAGTAACAACGTAACATCGTCTTTGTCGTATCATGATGAAACATTTTATGCAGTGTGTCAAACCGGCTCTAAGTATTATAATAAAGTAGTATAATAATAATCATTAAATAATACAAAATTCACCATATAATTTATTTAAAAAATCGCCGGTCCAAGTCCCCGGGTCGCGGGAAACCGTCTGCTCGACCGTTTCTCATAATGGCAAGATTTAAATTATTATTTAATATTAGGTATATGGACGCTTTATTACTTAATTGATGAGAAAAACAGAAAAGTCTCTAAATATTTTCATATGTGTGGATGTGGAGTAAATACAGTGAAGCTATACCAATACGTAACACCAAGCCAAAGCCCACTATAACAAGACGAGACCCCGGCCATCCATCACGCTGTTTCAATGCGGATTACTGGAGATTGTTAGTATGGGTTTTGCGTAACTTTATTGGCATTCTGAGATTTCCGTATTTGACGCTGCAGTATGAGTAACTAATTATGTATAATATATGTGGGAGGGCAGAGTTTATTCAATATCTGACGTTACTCAGTAAAGTCCAATCAGAGTTAAATTTTTTATACAAAATAAATATAGTTAAAAAGTTGTCAGGCTAAAAAAATACAAATACTTTCGTAACAAAAGTCAGTAAAATAATCATAAAATAATAAATAATATTTAATCCTTTAAATACCTACATTTACTTGACATTGTGACAAACACTCCTATCTTCAATTTATTAACGATCATTTGATTGATATACTTATCTTTAGATAAAATTCAATAAAAACAACGAGATTATCTCATCTGACATTAAATCTGACTCACAATACGCTGACACATTTCATTAGCCTAGACATCGTTCTTGGTCTTAGAATCAGGATTTTATTTTTACGCACAATGCGTTGGTAACATAATGAGTCCCTTGAGTAGTTCTAACACCCACAATATCCATTGTGTAAACTTATTACTAAGTGAAAATTTCCTTTTAACGTAACTTAAAACTCTAACAACGGTAATGTCCTTTATATTCTCGGTTCTAATACACGCAATTCTTTTAACAATTGTGGCGAAGAAAAACCTTTTATGGTCGCAAGGAAATAATACGACACATGTGCGAAAGACAGTTAATTAAAGTTCAACAGTTTTTATTGTATTGTTGGCGGCATGACATTGTACGGTGCATGTCAGTTATTTTTTCTTTTTATTATAGTTATTGTTATTTGTGCTTTGTGTTTTTAATAATGTATGGCTATTTTAAAGTAGATGTTTTTATAAAGTTAAGTAAGCTAATATTTTTTTAGTTGACGTAGAGAACAACTGCGCATTTCCCATGGTAAGTGGTAATCGTCGCCCGTGTTTAATCTAGTTCTGGTACTTGCCGTCCTTAAAGACTAATGTTCCTTCCAAAATGCAGTAGCGCCTTACACTTCTATTATCTACACTAATATTATAAAGTAGCGGAGTTTGTTTGGTTGAACGGGCTAATCTCAGGAACTACTTACAGGTTGGAATTAAAAAAATATTTTTCTGTTCAATAGTAAATTTATCGTGGAAGGCTTTGGACTATATAAGATCACGCTATGATTGTTTGTTTTAATAGATTGTCTCTAATAAACGCGGGTGAAACCGCGTGGTACAGGTATTAAGACAGATATACGCATTGCAACGTTGCCTCTGGAGACGAACTACGGTGGTAACAATCACCATTATTCTATTCTAAAGGTAAGGCTAATATGTTTTATATTTTTAACAAGAAATTATAGTAGCAAATAATAGAGTCGATAGTTACGATTAAAGCCTCGGCTCATACCTTTGATTTTTCTTAATTTAATGTGAATAAAAAAACATTATTATAATCCCCATAAACGACGAAATATTTTCTTTGAGAAACCCTACACAGCAACCTACTACGACTACCTATTGAAATTCTAAAAAAGGGATCTAACAATCCACACTCGTGTACTAAAGCCTCATTCCTACTCATTCTGGAACGACAGTCGAGTTTAGTAATGTCCAAAATACGTCGACAATGATGCTGATCTGTTTTTACATAAAACAAATCGAACATACAATAACAAAAGTAACGCTAATAATAAAATTAGCTTTCGCTTTGGAAAATACTAAAATCGTTATTTGAAACGTCCCTACATACATACCGTAGTGGACGGAGTGCTGAAACTATGGCAATTTAAACTTTCTATGTCCTATACTGCACCAGGGCTTAAACAAATATTCCGAATGTCATATGTTTTATAACTCAAAAACAGTAAATTTCGACGTTTTTATGCAAATAGTAAACGGTGTATTTTCAGTGAAGTTAATATATTAAATATTGAAGTAATTAAAACTTTGATGCGCGGAATGAACCAACGTCACACCTACTTCTAGCGTAAAGCAGTTCTTGCGTTTCGGTGGGTGTTGTTGCCGGCTCATTTGTCGACGGCAACCACCTTAGACCTCGGAAGTAACAACGCAACTGTGATCGACTTCAGATGAAGTTGCTTACAGATATCCATGAGCGGCAGTAACCACTTACCATCAGATGGACTGCATGCTCGTTTGCTACTTCAGGGTGATAAAAAAAGTATTTTTTGTTAGTTTATTTTCAGTGAGTTCATTGTTGGTTATTGGTTATCAAAGGACGGTCGAATAAGACTATATTATTTGACTTTATGTTCCACAAAAATAGTCAGCCTTTCTATAAACGAGCGACATGGTGGCGCTCGATATTGAATGCGAAAGATTGACAATTCCATTAATCAGCGCGGACGGGCGTTGCAGCTAGGGGACTCATACAAAAACTTTTACTGCCGTTTCATTGAAACCCCACTAATGCTAGAAAATTGAAGACTATGTTTCACTCCAAAATGTCTGATAGTATTGAAGCTTATGGAATGATTTTAATTTGATACTATTGGGCGAAGGGAAATGTACCATGGAATATGTTCAGGATCAGCAATGCAGCAGTATTATATACACAAAGTGAGGCGAGGCAGTGATTCTGGGCAATATTGATACGGCACCGCCAGCTATTTCGAAAATTAAGGATTGATATTTCCATTAATTAGATAGATTTAATTAATTAGGACGAAGCATCATGCTCTAATACAATAGATTCTACGGCCGTTCAAATTGATACTTCATTTTCATACATACCTAATGTTTAATACAAGTATTATTCCACCTTTTATTTATGTTTTGTAAATAATGTTTAATGGTCAAATTTGTAGCTTTAAAATAATTTTATTAATACAAATATGGTGAATGCAGTGAGGTTTTCGCTCATCCATACCTTCATTTTTTAGCAAAAGATGAGATGCAAATCCTAGCCACTTTGTTTTGTGATTTTAGAGATTTTTTTCACGTAAAATTACGCTTTATACACTCATAGTTTAACTTCGGGGACATACGTATAAACACTAAGACAGGTGCACAAACACCCAAACCCAGAATAAAAACTGTAATCTATCGTTTCCACCTCTGCCTGGTCGGGAATCGTACCGAGTACCTATGTTAAACAAAGTCTAAATTTAACAACTACCGTTCCGCTATTTAATGTAACTGCTGAACATGGCATTAGGCTAGACGACGAGCGGAGCGATTTTTGCGAGTGGTGCGTTGACCATACCACTGAATTAAAGAATTGCAATAGAAAGGGAAACGTATTAAGGCTTTTAATCTATACATATAAATAAAATTGAAGTGTCTGTTTGTAATATCAAAATAACATTTTTTTACCAAATGCATA
>DWNE01008723.1:0-11356 GCA_018249875.1 Cecropterus toxeus | reverse complement strand
ATATATTTAAATTATTTTATTGCTTTTTGGTGACATGGAAGTCGGTTTCTATTTTTTGTTAAAAAGTTTTATTAAGCTATGCGAATAAGAGAGTGGTTCTCTAGATTCTGAAGAAAATTAACTTGAGTGAGGATTAAAATTTTTCATCAAACCGACCTAATTAACTTGGTAATGAAACTTTGAAATCTCAGGGCGCTTCTCTATTATAGAACATGTCTATATGTTGATTAAATTTTATTAAATCTCACCAAAGACTGAAATACGGCTGTATTTAGCAATTTAATTTTGTACTGATATAATGTTTAAGATACAGCTCAAATAAAACCGAGGGAATAAAGTTTCAGCTTTAAATACTGAAAGCATTTGAAGCTTGTAAGAACTTTTAAAAAGTCATATTTGGTTTTGTACTCGCCAAATTAAATTATTTAGGTATTTAAAGATAGGTCACAGATCACATCATTGTTGTCATATATAATTTTAGCTATTTTTACTGAACAAAAGAAGTGTTAAGCGCTGCCGTTTCCTAGTTTGAGGGGTGCAGTAAGGGAGACATACTATCCGAAGCGATTGGACATAGTTCTCCAAGGCAGCAAAACATCTGTACCCAAACTGCCACGAACGTGCAAGATGTGGAATGAGCTTCCTCCTCATGTATTCCCGCAGTGCTATGACATGGGGTTCTTCGAAAGAGGTGCGAAAAGAGCTCTCCTTCAAAGCCAGGATGCATTGGCGACTCCTCTGGGGTTGCAAATGTCCATAGGCAACGGTGATTACTTTCCATCAGGTAGGCTGTCTAAGGCAGACAGCCTACCTGATGGATCGTCAGTATACAAATATAAAAAAAAACTCAGACAAGACTAATCTCATCTGGGTTCATTACAAATTTGCATCATGGCGGCAGGGGCCACTTACCAGAAGCTGAATTAAATACAAAAGAATCAACGTACACCGTCAGTTTTATCCCAAATCCTTATCTCATATAATCACTTTATATTTCAAGGTTCGTTATACGAGTACAAAATCAACATTCCGTATAAAATATAAATAGCTTTAGAGCATGGAATAATAACGTCCAAATTAGACGTTTAATGAACACGGCGATATTCCTTCACTTTCCCATTAACTCTCTTTCATAACGCTTCTGTTATATAAAAGCTTTGTTCGAAGTGAATACAAAAATCGGGCGCAGGAAAAGACCCTTCAAAACAAGCATTGTTAAATCTTTTGAAGTCCCAACTTTTAGCCATTATGTACGATTTAAGTATAGAACTTAAATGAAGTGGAAAAGTTGACCGCGCGACCACCGTTCTACGGGAACATTTAAAATCTAATGTCTTCTATATCCATTTTTGAAATAAATTGGGCGGGAAGCGCTCCTTTTAATGAGGGTTTTGGCCTCTGAAGTTTAGGCCGAATCATTCTGACAGATATACCAACATAATTTAAAATGGGTTACCATTGTGGGTTGATCTGTGCTTTTCAATGCCAAGGACTTAATTGGATTTAATTTTATTTAATTTCGTTAGTTGTAAGTTACAAAAGTATTATAACTACTGAAATGAAATGTCTCTATTTTGCATAGGCCTTTAAATTACAAATTGTACTTAATTGTTTTTTCTTTTACTACCCAGAGTCGTAGAAGTTGTAAAATAGTTTTTTAAGATTTTTCTTAATTTATTATTACTTTTCATGCGATTAAAAAATAGTGTAAGTCTTCTGTTAAATCCAAACAAATGTGTAAATTAGATTTCTGTTCCGAGTCTGGATGTTTTTGTATTCGTCTTTGTGTGTCCATGGCGCCCACGACACAGAAAACAATCCTACTGTGGGGCTATGAGTGTAGAAAGCGTTAATGTTTATATTTTTATTTAACATTTCAAGAAGATTAATACAAATAAATCATTTCTGTTTCTAATTATCAAAATAGAAGACCCAAATTTAGTAAATAACTATGAAAATCCTCAATTCCGCGTGCGAATGAGGCTGTGTGAGTTGTTTGTTGTCTAACTACAAGAACATTTGTTCTGTGGCGTGGTTCCAAACACATCCAATTAAACAATAATTGCGTACCTATGTAGAACAGTGTTATGTCAAAGGTCGTTAACTCCCACCGTTAAAACTGCCGGAATTAGGTCGGAAGCTTGCACTTTACAACAGTGGCTTAATATGTATGAACTTCGTTGACAAGGGTTTGTGGGTCACTAAAATGCTCTTCGTAACGTAATTGGTACTTGGTGTTAGTAGATCTGTAGAGGATAATGATGTGTTATGATTTGTTTTTGATTATACGTCTTTTAGCTAGTTAGGGTGCCATGAGGATCATTCGGTCGATGCACTGGATCGGTGATCTGTAGATTGATCGCTCATACTATCAGGGTGTATTTATAGGAAGACAGAAAAAGTCGATATTTTATAGAAGTAATTTACATTTTATATAGAAACATTCATCTATACTTCTATACTAATATTATAAAGCAGTAGTTTGTATGGTTGAACGCGCTAATCTCAGAAACTACTGGTTCGAATTGAAAAAATATTTTTATGCTGAATAGTTAATTTATCGTGGAAGGCTTTAGGCCATAAAACATAACGCTATGTTTGTTTTTTAATAGATTGTTTTCTAATAAACGCGAATGAAACTGCGTGGCACAGGTAGTATGTCATAAATTAAGAATTTAATCACGCCATATTGTTTTCACATATGATTTTGCATGTTACTATAAATCCATATTATTATATGGTAATGTACGGTGTGGTTTTCTACGACCAGTGTAGGTCCACCGGAGACGTACCACCGCTACACCTATTTCCAGGGCTAAGTAGTTGAAGAAAGAAGAGTTGCAACGCACCTGTGATCGACTTCAGACAGTACCTCTATTCTATACCAACTTACAGAACTTACAAAATGTTTTTTTTTTATCAGACTGAACCAGCAAACGAGCATGCAGTCCACCTGATGGAAAGCGGTCACTGCCGCCCATGAACATCTGTAAGCAAATTCATACAGAACAGGCGTTCTATCTGAAGTCGATCACAAATGCGTTTCCACTCCCGAGGACTAGGATGTTCGCCTCAAATATAAGTCAGCCGGCAACCACAGTCTTCCACCGAAACGAAAGTACTGCTTCACGTTAGAGATAGGTGCGGCGGCAGTACCTCCCCGGTCGAACTACATTGGTTCTACCACCTGGTGAATCAACCTGATAAAATATTGCAATAAACATCCAAACAAGTATAAATTGTAGTTTGCTCATACGGCACACGAACGCAATATTTTTATAGTACATTATTTTACAATACAGTACCTATTTTTGTAACAGTCCTCGCTAATAGTGACAAATTATTTACATATCTACTTCATTATTCATATTGTAATAATATCATGATTGATATTCATCAGATTCATTCATTCAGAGTCCTATTGAGTGGATTGGATTTATAATCAAACAAATTAATACAGATATACAATTCTGTTCGTACTTATATTTCTAAAAGCTACCTTTCTCTAAGATGTGGTCTAGATCTCGGAAATTTATGCGTAATTAACTCTTGAGCAATACCTTCAATCGTTAATTCAGGTTTATCATAATAATCAAGCGGACTTTCAAGGCTGTTTCAAATATTGGTATAATAAATTTCCGTTATTCATAAAATATTGCTTTTACAAACTTGCTTCACGTTGGACTATTTCTGCAATTTGAATAGTCAAATGAAATTATTTTCGTATCCGACTGCTATGCTATGCAATTAACGGAGTCCACTGTTTTTTATAATATTGAAGTAAGTAGTTTTACAGGTGGTAGAACCAATATAGTTCGACCGGGGAAGTAAGTTCAGTTACTACAAATTCTTGTGTTCCCTTGAATAGCAGCAGTTCTTGTGTTTCGTTGGAAGGGTGTGGTTGCCGACTCACTTTTATATGAGGCGACTATCTCAGTCCTCGGGAGTGGCAACGCATCTATGGTTGACTTCAGATAGAACCCTTGTTCTTTAAAGTTGCTTACGGATGTCCATGGGCGGCAGTAACCACTTACCATCAGGTGGGCTGCTTGCTCGTTTGCTAGTTTATATTTATAAAAAAAAGTAAACGAGCTTGCAGTCTATCTGATGGTAAGTGGCTACTGCCATGGACATATGTAATCAACCCCAGATAAGATCAGAGTTTTTCCTGTGGTTGGTTACAAATGCCTTGCTACTCCTGAAAACTAAGTTGGAATGCCTAGGATAAGTTTTGTCTCCATTACCACACCTCTTCTAAGGCATCGACGTAAGTCAGCGAAATCCCGACCAATGAGTTCGGGATTTCGCTGACTTACAAAAGAGACAATCAACTAAGTCCTTAGGAGTGCCAACGCATGTGTCGCAGCGGCGAACTTTACCTATAGGTAGAACTCTTGTTCTTTAGGATGCTTGGGCATGATTGTGACATACAAAACCGAAAACATGACAACTCACAAAAAAAAAACAAAATTAACTTTGCACTACAGGTTAGCCGATGATTGAACCCGGAACACCGTATAGCAGACAGGGATAATAAGGGTTGTTCCACTTATGTAGTTCGTTAACATATTATGTCTTTACTAGTAAATTCGTGTCCTAACATAACTATAAGTAAGAGTATCCGATATAATTATCCCCACTTCAAATTCAGGTTAATTACTCATCCGTGAATACTTGACCCGATGCAACGGAACCTAGATCATATCGCACTTTATCTGATCTATGTTTCACTATGCCGTTTTAATGTTATTCTTAATATATCTTACAGCTGCGTTTGTTTACAAAGTGCAGTTTACACCTTAACAGGATTTATGAGAACAAATACACGCCCTTCTAAGACACAATAATGCGTTTGGGTGCGTTCATAAAGATACTTGAAAGAGGTTACTTGCCGCAAAATTGTATGTCTACTTAAGTGTAATAAGAAAATATGTAATTGCAAACGATGTTTTATGATCTGTTAAGCTATTTCCAGTACTTAAACTGTACAAGCATTTCTCAAGAACTCCTTTTTCCGAATTCTGATGTGTTTCTCAAGGTTCTCACGATTTTTGACGTACATACATACATTCCCGTTGTAACTGAGGCTGAATATGCTTTATTTATTTCATATTAATTGGATTTCATACAATCGGCGTCGTTGCTTGAAAGCTAAACAGGACCTACATATATATAGAACTATATATAGGTTTTAAAACATACTGGTGCGTCTTCGTAGATAAGTCTTCTTGAAGCCACAGTTCACATACAAGTGTTTGAAGTTTCTGTTCTGGTGTTTGTTACAATATAAACGTCGAAACGTCTAATCGGTACGGTTAGTACAATACTGAATGCCCGCACCTAAAGTTCTGTAAAAACTATTCTCGCATATACGACTACAGGCTTTCCTGCGAGATTTAGTGCGGTCACTTCGGCTAAAATATTCGGGTAATACTTAACTAATAAATTCTTAGACTGTCCGAATGAAATAGAGCGCACTATTAAACCGGTGCGATGGGTGAGTAAGATTGTATTAGGTTACATGAAGTACTTAAAATATATATATATTAGCACTGAATGAGATTTTCTCAATTACAATCTATTAACAAGAAAAGTGTGTAAAATAATTCCTATGAATTTAAAATGTTCATATAAATTTTGGTTAAAGTCAATTAATGTTAAAAACATTTCTTGGTGTAACTGCTTGGTATAATTTTCAGTTAAAACATTTCTTAACACATATAGGTATAAATATAGCAAACTAATTGAAGCGCAGATAAAAATAATAAATAAAAATATTGTTTTTATTACACCTTAATAATCCATTAGAATATTGTTATACTTTCTAAAGTAAGGTTAGTATCGCTAACAATGAGGAAAAATAACTACTTACTTTTCTTCATTGTTAACGGCACACTTTGTCATCTATTGAAAAAGGCGAGCATAATTCATATGGCACAACACTATTTATCTAAAACCGAAAATAATTATTGCTAAATAAAAAGTTAGAACTGTAATAGGTCACTCGAGGAGCTCTCGAAATATTCCGATTAAAAACTCAGTTACTGTTACATTTAAAATGTTGGAGTCTTCTGAGGAGCTACTTCAATTTGTAACTGACTGTGGCAGACTAAGTTCGCTGCCGGGTCGCGACTCCGCCCTCTAGTTTCATACAAATTGATATTTACGGTAATAGCAAGAGTTTTTCAGCGAGAAGGCAAAGTTAGAGGATAACAGGCTCAGTTGGATACGGTCCGGAATCCAAATGGGCAAAAACGTTGGCTAATGTGAAAAACGGATCTACAAATTTCCAAGAGAAATTATTTAAGATCAATTTAATGTTTTCTAAGTTAACTTTTTATGAAGAATAACCGAACGGTTATATTAAGCAGTTATAGCCTAATGGTTGGCCTGGCTCTGAATACAGGGTCCGTATCCCACGTTACTGTTTTACGGTAAAAAAAAACCATGAGAATACCATACCATCTAAGTGTTCTTAAAATATTAAATTGTTATCACAAGTGTGTAAAGTCGCACACGGCCAGCGAGATGGACTATGGCCTAAAACTCTCTCATTTTGTAAGAAAATCTGTGCCCAGCAGTGGGACAATAATGCGTTGACAATGAGCCAAAAGATTCGTTATAAATTATGTTTACAATGTATGTTGGTCGGTGAAGTAGGAATTGTAATTTTCACACGCTCGTCCGTGTATCATTCCTTACATGTGGTGGGTTTGGCGAACAATAACTTTTATTTGCGTTCCATTTGCTTGATTCATAAAGCTTAGTAACCATTTATTATGCACACGCAAATGTTGTAATGTTATGTTTCCTTCAAAATAGTTTTACTGATATGTAACATTTTTGTCGCTAGAATATAAATCTTTGCACATACGATATTAAATAAAACTTGTATATAACTTTTCTCAATTCAAAACTATTAATGAAAATATTTGAATCTCTTCCAAATAATTACAACATTTTGTTCATGTTAATAATTTACTTATCTTATGATAAATGAGTTATAAATTTATTAACTTTTTATTATCAGGTATTAAATTTGTGTGTTTGGCTAACAGCTTTTCTTTAACAAAGTTGGTTTCGATACATTTCCAAACAAAGGTTATTTCGCATTCAAACGTGGAACCAATAAAACTTATAGGGTCAATGAGGTAAGCGAATAAATATCGCCTCGATGGGTACAGTCGATCCAATAAATTATGTGGCGGACCGCACCGGGTCGCGTACGGGACGGCTGTCGAATCCAACGGGAACCAATTAGTCGCACTCGACAATATTTATTTGCGGTTTCCCCAAACAAGTGAGCGCCCGACACTTAGCCGTACTGACTTCGTGACTCGACTTTTTATACGATGATTAGTCAATAGGTCAGTCGTTACTATTGGTAATGTTTTTTGAAGGTTTGTGATTTAGTTGGTGTGTTTAGTTTATTAGTAGTAAATAAATAAAAGTCTTACCGAAAGAGGTATATTTATATGTGAATGTAAACTTAAACTGTTAAACAAAGACAGGCGGCTGGTATAATAACGGCATATTTAAATGCAATCTAGATATGTAACTTGAATTTTTTTACCATATATAGGTAAAACACATTTATAAATCTAAACTATTGTCTACTGCTTCTGAAGTCTCAGAATGTATAGATATATTAACTTTCTACACATTAGCATCATATTTGTTTCAATATCTTCTTGCGTTCATATTAGGTACGTTAAGTGAACTAAAGTGTCAGGTAAAACACACATCTTATCTTTATAGTCATAAAATCGTTTTCCTTTCAGTAAAATCACTATTATTTGATGTATATAAAGGTCTCAAATCAGACAGCAATATTTTCGACTCCAGATCAACCTAAAAAAATCCATGCGTCATTGCAAAAATCCAAATAACTCGCGTGTACGGCCAGTTTCTGCATCTCTTAATTAAGCACATTTTTTAAACATAAGGCGTCAAAAGTTCGCGTGAATGTCACAGATGTGTTTTCACGCGCGCAACTTCAGCCTGCCACTATTTTATTATGCGGTAGAGTCAGCTGCGAAATCAACGACGGTTTTCATTTCGTTACTGGAATATTTTCGTTGTGTGTGTTTTTATCGTTTATTACATGCCAACTGTATCTACGTACCGTTGGCTTTTCATATGAGTAAGTATCGTTCAGAGATTGCATAGTATATGGTTTGTGATGTTGTAAATTTGTAGGTAAAATCAGATGATAATTTTGATCAAAAGATAGGTTTTACAGGCACAGAATCGATGAAATGTAATTATTAGATTATTGAGTATTCAAATAATTATTTACTATGTTATTTATCTAATTATAAAATTTCCTTATTACATAAACAGTATGAAAAAAAATCTGTGAATTCAAGACACTTATGCATAAAGAAAACTCCGACGGTGGGTAGTTGTATATTTATCTAATCACTATAAGCACCATACAAAAATAACTGCATAAATTGTACTTAATCATAACGGGCAGTATAATTATAAATATTACTACGTTAATCGTGTGCACGACTAGAGTGCCGCTCTCTCCAAACTCGAGCGCCGTCATGTTGTCATCCCGACCTACTACTAGTCAAATGAGAGACTAATTTATTTAACACTTTATAATAACTATTTAATGCACAGTGGACAATAAATGAGATCCTCGTGTATCGATTTTGCGCACAATGCGAGTCGAATTTTATGATTACTAAACTCTATTTCAATATCAGTTTGAGTTCTTACAGTCTACCCGATTCATGTTCAAATAAAACACATTTTTGACAAGTTTAATTTATGTCTAATAATAATATTCCCGCAACTTAAGGTACTAAACCCATGATCCTCTGGAAGGGTATTTACTCGGTTGGTTCGATAGGAAACGGCGTCGCTAAACGCGGGCGGGTCACGCACGCAACACGCAACAAAATTGCCGCTGATCCTACATAATAACACAATGATTGATCGTTGTTAGCACTTACTTCATCACATGTGAAAACGCCACGCGAACACAAACAGTATTAAAAACCGTTATAGTTTTTGTTTGCATGCTTATAGTTCTTGTGGGTAAGTTATTCTAGTGTTTACAGGGAATTTACGGCGTGACAAAACTAAACACATATGTCATTTACTGAAGTTTTGTGATATGATATTGCTGAGATAAAATCTAAAAGAGTTTTAACTGAAAATATTTATATGTAAAGTTGACTTTTGAAAAATCAAATATATTGCTAAGTTTAAAGCTTATTACTCCTATAATTATGTATAGCTTTAAATTATTGTTAATTATTGTCTTTTCTACGTTTTATGAGGCATTCCAAAAGTTTTTTTTTATAGTCAGAGCAACAAAATACGTTTATTAATATAATAGAAAACATCATAAGAAGTTCATGAAGTATATTATTAACTTTTGATTTTATATTGTCACTGACGTCTAAATATAATGATTCTCTGGGATCAACTCCAAATACGATACGAATAATGTAAAACTTATCATTAAGCAGTGTTACGGTAAAAGAGCGAAGGGTATAAACAGCAATTTTCTTACGTTCTCCCAATTTTGTTTTACCCTAATTTAACTTTAGCTATTGGAGGCTCATTTTGAGTTAACGAAGTTATCGCGAGGTTGAAGGCACGTTTCTTGTTTGCAACTGGTAATGTTCAGAATGTTTCCTACTTAAATATCACAAATCTTTGTAATCATGGTGAAATGCATGTTATTTTCTGCCAAGCTCAATATTAAATGAAAAGTGAAATAAATAGTCAATTAATATGCTTTGAAACTTTATTTTGAATACAATACCTGTAAATCACACTATTGTAGAAGGATTGAAGGAAATGCATTAGCAAGTTGTGGTTTCTTCTATAAAGAGTGCTACTGAATTCATCTCCCTCTCTAACACTCTGTAAGTCAAGGCTGTCCAACCGTTCATTGGAGTAAGCACAAATTTTGCATCCAAGTTCGTCTGCGGGCCACACGTCAGTATCTCTAATGTTATAATGATAAAATATTAAAATAGCATAACTTCTTATAAACTTGACAAAAACGATAGTAATTAATAATGTAAATGACACCACTGGTCAGTTTTTGTTCCGATATCAACCTATTGCGACGCGGTGGTTATGAAGCTACTCACGCTATTCGGGCGGGCTACTCTTGGTGGTCAAATTGAAATGCGTTGATGGGCCACATTGTAGCAAGTGACAAATAACAGCAATATGGTAGAACAAGAATAGCTCGACCGGGGAGGCAACACCGCTATTTCAAGAGTAAAGCAGTTCTTGCTTTCGGTACAAGATAATGGTTGCCGACTGACTATATTATGACCGATCCTCTTTCTCGCCGAGAGTAGAAACGCAAACTTCGGACAGAACCCATTTTCTATGCGATCTTGCGTACAGATGCCTATGGCTATGAGGTTTACTGCGTTCTTGATTATAACTTCAATCTTATAAATAATTATAACTTGTAAACATTCATCCAATGTAATGTTCATTTTAGGTAAACATGAATAATGTATTCTCATGAAAAATTTTTGCTACATCAGCAAACTAAAAATGTAAATATCGTAGCAGACTTGTAGGTACTTCTATTAACTAAATAATACTATCCCGGTGTAAAAAGAAATGCTATTTCGTTTTATTTTGTGCTTCTATCCCAGCTTTATGTATATGCATGAAGATTTCATTTATAAATAAGTAATGATTCTCTTTTATAACGTAAAAAATAAAAACAAATTGTATAAGATATTTTGTCAAATATCACAATTTTATTTTTTATTTATTTTATTAAAGTAGTTAAGTTTGTTTGGCATATTTTACACAAAATATACGTTGTGTTTTTTGACATTAGCGGCACTTGCACCTATGTACACCTATAATTAATCAACCGCAAGGGGAGCAGGAGTTGATATTCTGAGACCTATGTTGGAACTCTGTGTCTAAATGTCAGTCCCTTGTAAGACCTTTCATAACAGAACACAGCAGCGCTGCACTGTCGTTATAACCCACAAATAAATGTGCCAGGTGGTAGAACCAATGTATTTTGACCGGGGAAGTACCACCGTCACACTTGTTTCTAGCGTGAAGCAGTTCTTGCGTTTCGGTGGAAGGGTGTGGTTGCCGTCTCACTTTTATATGAGGCAATCATCTCAGTCCTCGGGAGTAGCAACGCATCTGTGATAGACTTCGTATAGAAACCCCTGTTCTATATGAAGTTGCTTACAAATGTCAGTAGCGGCAGTAACCACTTGGATGGGCTGCTTGCTCGTTTGCTACTTCACATTTATAAAAAAAACTAGCTGAACCCGCGGTTTCACCCGCGTTTAAAAAAAATGTAATGTTTCGGGATAAAAGTAGCCTATGTAATTTT
>DWNE01008722.1:0-11356 GCA_018249875.1 Cecropterus toxeus | reverse complement strand
TGTCCATGGCACCCACGACACAGGAGAAAATCCTAGTGTGGGGCTATGAGTGTAGAAAGCGTCTTTTTTTTTTAAAACCTACTACCACATCTATTTCTAGCGTGAAGCAGTTCTTGCGTTTCGGTTGAAGGGTGTGGTTGCTGGCTCACTTTTATACGAGGCGACCATCTCAGTCCTCGGGAGTAGCAACGCATCTGTTGCGTCTTCATATAGAACCCCTCTTCTATATGAAGTTGCTAACAAATGTCTATGGGAGGCAGTAACCACTTACCATCAGGTGAGCTACTTGCTCGTTTGCTACATCATATTAATAAAGAAATTAAGATTGCAATCTTAAATATTGCTAGGTGTGTCTCGCGGTTTTACCCGTAACTGCATAAAAATAAAACAAACAAACTTAGCTTGATGTTATATAGCTTATTGCCTTCCTTATTAAATGGACTGTTCAACATAAAAATATTTTAACAATTCAAACCAGTAGTTCCTGAGATTAGCGCGTTACATAAAACATACAATCTCTTCAGTTTTATAATATTAGTATAAGTAATACAATTTAAATAATAATAATAATTTATTTCGGTAAACATGTCCCATATACACACAATTTATGCCACAGAAATTAAATTAACTTAAAATTTAATTAAAAATACAATTTAACTCGAAAATAACATTAATAAATATAAAAAACAAATCTAATTAAAACTTATTAAAAATTAAGAAATCGACAAAATTAAATTCGGTATAGATATTTCAATTAAAAATTAATGAAAACATCGTAATGTAATCGTACTTCGTGCGTCGTTGCCTAACGAGGCGACAGACATCTTCCTGGTAGTCTAGGGTTAAACCAGGCCTGGGAGATCCCGTAGGAGTGCTGCTTCCCGGTGGTACCATGTACTTTAAATTTAGTTTTGACGACCCGCGTAGCGGAGCAGTCATCATACCGATCTAACGCGCAGTGGTTCCCGGGTTCGATCCCCGGACAGACAGACATCTGAATGATGAGTATAGATTTCTGTTCTGGTTCTGGGTGTATTCGTCGTTGTGTGTCCATGGCATGTGGGGCTATGAGTGTAGAAAGCGTGTAAAAAAAAGTTTGGGACTGTATGGAGATGAAGATAGTTCTGAAGGTCAGGAAATAAGGTAACATATAAGCGAAACCGCGCATTAAACTAGTGTCGCAGTAAAATGAGATTCCCATCAGAAAGTAAACCGCAAATGACTTGTCGTATACCGACACTTCCTTCAATCGTAACCAACCAGTGATACTTGGTACTGGTTTGTGTGAGATCTGAAGGTGTGAAGGGTGTTCAATAAATGGTTTAGGATGTTTCGGACATACAAATAGGAATGTCGGTTGACATTTGTTCTCAGGGCAAAATCATAGGAGGAACGAATGGCCAACAGTCATCGTATATGTCTAATACCAAAAGGTACCGGGTTTGATGCCCGGCTAGGTTTCTAAGACTTATCCCCTGCCAGTCGTAAGAGGCGACTAAAAGGGAGCTTCCGGGGTTGCGGGCGACAACAGTGGGAGCTCGAACTGTCCAGTCAAGTGACCCAGGGAAGGACGGCGGCATGTGTGGTCGCATGCCGTCGTAAATACCTGCAAATAAGGTGAGTGCTGATGCTCACCGGGAAAGAGCCAAAAAAAGGCATGGCTTGGAGGACTCCGGTTGCGTTCCGTTGGAGATCCCGGTGTCCTCCACACAGCGCTGAAGACGGCCACCGGGGGGTTTTAGTGCGGTAAAAATCCCACATAACCCCGCGTCGCTCCCACGTCGTCAAGTATCTTTTGAAGGTTTCCCCCTCGAAAAAAAAAAGGTATCTAAGTCTGGATGTTTAAGTTACTGCGAACATCCACTACACAGAATTGTCGTTATGGCAGTCGAAATCATTTACGGGTGTTATAATATGGTAGTGAGATATATCTATAAGAATAAAGAAGTATCATTATGAAATATAACAAAACAGAAAACCCGACTGTTTAAGAACAATTAATTGCCTTAAGTTTCAGTGTTTTCTTCACTTTTAAGCAGTTGTTATTTTTTCTAATAATATTTATTAAATAACCGTTCTTATGAGCTTTAACGAGAGTGACAAGTAATGGGTATGAAGAAAATAATAAAAGCATAACCCCTTCCCCACCCCCCCCTCTGCCCCTGTTTTCAGGCGCCATTTAAAAAATATGTAGCCCATATCACTCTCCACACTGAGGCGATTCTAATGATATATTATACATCACAATCCGTAAAGCCCTTTGGGCTATAGTGTGCCAAAGAAATGGACATACATTCAAAAAAATATGTGTGCATACATACATACGCTCGACAAACATTACTCTACTTCTGATGCAGACGATCCTCGATCCGGTTTCTTTCCGATATGGTGGTAGTATAAGAAATAATACTGTAAATGACAATTTGTTAGCGCCCCCGTAGGCCTATACAAAAATAAAGACATTTCAAGACGGGTAAAAAGGATTACAGTCAATTAGTTTACTATTTACATGGTTCTATATCCGCAACAGCCGTATATCACAACAAAAAGAACTCAGCTCAGTAGATAACAGTTAGTCATAAAACAGACACTAAATTATTAATGGCGCTAGTTCTACCACTGAAGGCACTTGCGGTTGAGGTCTGTCGACACTTTGTATGAAATGCCTTGCCTCTTTTAAAAACCTTTTCTTAATTCTTGAGTCTTTCAGACTATAGTATTGAACCGTTTACCCGACTGCGTTAGAAAGGGGTAAAGTTTTTTCGAGCGCAACTTTATAAATGTATGTCCATTTCTTTGGCACACGCTACAGCCCGAACGGTTTGACGGATTGTGACGCATGACAATATCATTAGAATCGACTCAGTTTAAAGAGTGACTTAGCCTTTATAATTTTAATTAATGACTATCTAAACTACTTGTAGGCAATAGGGGAAAAAGATGGGGCAGGACCTTTTATTAACACGGAAATATGGATATCAAATGAAAAGCAGTAAATGGAGCATTCTAAAAATATGAATATTATTAAAATACTTTTACTCGACTATTTAGAGAACTCATACAAAGCTTTACATTAAAAATATCATTATGAAAAAAATTGTAATCGTAAAGTATTTGTTTAATGATTCAAAGTATACAAAACAAACAATTTAGTGACGAAGTCAGGGGGGTTTGAGAAAAAATATCGTCCAAGTTCATAATCTAATTTAGGATTTGCGGAAATACACTTCATGTCAACGGATTTATTTAAGTAAAACAATTATAACACCCCCCTTTTTGGTTTGGAAAGTAAAATCATCTTAATATACTATATAAAGATCTAGTTTATAGGTAATACGTTTGAATATATGTAATAATATGTAAAACTAGTCCTATTCCTAAACTATTCCAGCGACTCCGTCCGTTTCGATCACCGATTTCGATTTCGATTAACTACAACAATGTGTTACCTGTATGTTAACCTGTTTGCTAAATTTCAGCGAAATCCAACCAGACTTTTTTGCATAAAAGAGTAACAAACACATCCTCATATAACACAAACTTTCGCATAAAATACAAGTAAGATTATTAATCAATAAAACTCCCTCAATGATTTGCATTTTTATTCCGTAAACGCGTAATCATCATTACTTACGTCACAAAGATCCGATCTTAACGCCAACTCGGTGCAACATTATTTAGTAGATAAACGTAATAATGCTCATTGAGTTACTTTGTTCTTCAATTACGCTAATCTGAGCGCTCGATCTGAAGTTGATGTTTAAGAAGAAGCCAATAAAGTAAATGTGGGCGTAACGATACCGCTGTCACGTGACCATTACCATGGAGCTGCGTGTGTGATTTGATAAAGATATAAAGATTGGGAACTAAAATGGCGGCTTAAAATGTTTTTACATGATGTCAGAAGGAGGTAATGTTTTTCATGTTTTGTATGTCCATTTCTTTGGCACGCTATAACCCAAAGGGCTTGACGGACCATTGTACCATATGACATATTTATAATAGGAATCGTCTCAATTTGCGATCTCAATTTCAATTCTATTTCACAACAAAGAAAAATGAAAACGGAAGACTTTTTCTACTGTCATAATATGTTAATCAAATGAATGAAAACTTTAAATACCGTAACAAAAATAAATATAGTGTATCATTTCTATTCTACTATTCAGATACAAATTCCCAAAGAGCATTCAATTAAATAAATTAAAAAAAAAACACCATTAACTGAAATTAACTAAACAATCAATCGATTCTAAGCAGTGAGGTTTTTTAGAAAGTTAATAAAGTTCAGTATCTATTTATGTGTGGTCGCATATTGTAGTAAAGAACAGACCATACGGCGGGCCCAGCGGCTCTCCTTGGTGGAGCCCGAAGAGGCAACGCGCTCAAAAGACTCCGGCTGTGTTTTTTTGGAGATCCTCGAGAGATCGAGTCCTTTTCGTAGCGCCAAGGAAGGTCAGGTCACCGGGGGGTTTTAGTGCTGTAAAAAATCCTACATAATCGTTATATCACGCATCGCTCCCATGGCATTGGGTACCTTTTGAAGGTTTTCCCCTTGAAAACAAAAACAAAGTTCATTCTTATAAAAAATATTTGTTTGATAAGCCTTTTCAGTTTTGAGTTCATGTTTTCGTTGCCTTAATCTATGATCAGTAGATATTTAAAAGCTAGTGAAGTTGTGGGAGTAATGATACGCCTCTGCGGTCACGTGACTTAGAAGTCCATGTGCCCATAAAACTTCTGTGACCTTACCTTAAGATTGCATCGTTAATTATGACCGCCTACCTTCGGTACAGTAAGTAGCCATTGTTTCTCGCTTTGAGTATATCATGGCAATACGTGGTAGGAAAATTGTAGACAACTTGAGAATGGTGATATATCCATCTTTCATTCATCTTTTCGCCGCTGGATATCATTGTCATTATTGTCCCACTACTAGGCATGGGTCTTCTCTCAGAATGAGACAGTTTTTAGGCCATAGTCCACCGCGCTGGCCAAGTGCGAATTGGTAGACTTCATACACCTTTGAGATCTCTATTTTTTTTTGAGAACTCTCAGATGTATCCTCACGATGTTTTCCTTCACCATAAAGCAGTAATAATTAATTTCTAAAACGCACATAATTGTAGAGAAATAGTGGTGTTTGCCTGGGATTTGAACATCAGACTCTCGATTGACAGGCCAAGTTTTAACCATTAGGCTATCACTGCTCAATATGCTGTGCTGCTGGATAAAGGCCTCGTCTAAAGGGGTGTTTGAGGGTTCTGTACCCAAAGGGAAACACGGAACAAAATTATATTTACAATTAACTAGACAAAATTGTAACCCATCGTTACATTGAAAATTAAAATTAAATTTAAATTTAAAACTACATTTATACTTTACATCACTTTATAAATCAGAAACAGGTGCGCCAGTTTGAAAACAAAATACACTAAATAGAAAATACCAATTCACAAACCATAACTCTAAGCATTAATTCTAACTGGAGCCGCTTTCTAAACAAACTTGATTAGTCTGTCCAGTAATGCTCGTATTTGATCACGATATGAATGGCATGACTGGAGCCCGGTTCCCATCGGTAGTCAGAAATACGATGTTACTCCACAAATTAGAAAACGAAATAAATTAAGCGGTTAGGTACTTGCTTGATGGGCAGCGAGTGACTTTAACTGACGCTGGGAGATTCTTATTATACACGACACAAATCACAAAACGAAATAATTTAAGTTTGGTTAGGTTACATTAACTTGGTTTAAGGTCAAGTAAAAAAAAGTTAAGGTCAAGAAAGTTGTGATAGGCAGCGAGTGCCTTTAAATGATGCCAGGAGAGTGACGATTTTCGATGTGTGCATGTATATTTTTATGCACACGCATACGTGTGTCATGTACCTACTTTTTGATCGTTTCGATACTGTAATTTAATCAGCTTGACAGTTGGTAGAAGATTTTCGCTTCTATTTCTCTATAGAGATTATGATTATAACATAATAATGATAGATCTTCATACTATTCCTAAATGTAACAAAGTCCTAAATTCAACTACAAGTTAAAAGATTATTAAACTTTTATACTTTTCATTCTATTCTTATCCAGTCAATTTAATAAAACAGTAAAAAATAAATAAATAAATGCCAAATTCCACTTAATAAAACAGTAAAAAATATCTTGCTAAACGTTACAAAACTATAAGGTCAATAAGTTAGGATCTTAATATTCTTGTTTTGAAGCAAACTTTTTAAGTCATTTGTTTTAAAATACAACATAATAGGATAATAAGCTGTTAAAGATAAATTTAACGCTTTCAATAATTGCATGTATTGACCTAAATTTATAGTAATGAACAGTAATTAATGAATTAATTTTTGAAAAAATAGGTTTTTTAATTCGATCGAATATTTCTTCTCGCTGACCTGATCATTGTAGAACAAATCAGTAACGTTTTATCAAACTAAATTCTGTTAACCAAAAACATAACTCTAAATAAACGAATGCAAGGTTTTAATTCAATTGCTTATAGAAGCAGCGTTGTCAGATTACATTCGTATGCATTAAAATAATTGCAATGGCAACTCCCATGGTGAGGTTATTAAAAAAACATCAACCGTGTCATATTAATTAGTTTAGAAGAATCGTGCGGCTTAGATGTTAGTTGTTCGTGCATTTGAATATCACCTGGGACCAAAAATAAAGACATCGCTTCTCGTTCCGTACAAGGTGTAAAATTTTCGATTTGAAAATTATACATGAACTATCCATCGCCCTTCTGAGGCTAACTGCTGAACACATACGGAGGTATGGAAGGAATTAAAGGGGTCTAATGAGAGATTTTTGGCAGTCAATCACCACGTCTTGATGTCCACAGAGGGTGTTGAAGTTGTACAAAGAGATGTTGTTGTCAATTTCCTATATTTTAACTCTTAATTTTTTTCTTATGACATCCACGAGAAGATAAAGAGAAGCGCTATTCGTGATGTGTAGATAGCCTTGTTATGGACACATTTCGAACAATTAATAATAAGAAAAATGTCAAAAGAGCCGTTAAGTTGTGTTACGATACAAAACTTATCGAGAAAAACGAAGCTTACATAACTGAACTGAACTGACTTACTGAAAAAGGTTATCTGCTACATTTAAGAATGCGGATAAAGTGACAATGCGCACAAATTCTAATCTAATATTTTCTTAATGTAGTTTTTAAAAATCAGAACGTTTTTATGAATAGTATAGTGTGTGTACTATTATAATTTCAATGCTCAAGAATATTCGAGATCGCCAGATTTACGATATAGTACGTTAATCGCTTCGTCCCTCATAAGTGTCGTATTAGGCGTTGTTTTTCCTTTTTGGTCTGAGATCTTCTCGCTGTTTTTAATAAACATGATGAGGAGGCCCAATCAGATTGCCTTTCTCTGCAGCTACGTTCACGAGAAGCATTAAGATTTGAATTCTGAGCTCTGTTAATTTGCGTTCACCTCATTTCGTATTTGTTAACTGTCTTGAGTACATTATTACAATATTCAATGGTTAAAATATTTATCAGAGAAAGTATTACTAATTAAAAATATTACATTATATTTACATTACATTATAATCAGTTTTGATAAGTTCTGAACGATGTTAGTCTAGTAGCAATAAATTCGACATTCGTACGTGAAAACCGTTTGATATCCTTTTTTAGTTTCAAAGTTCACTGTAATTAATTAAGAAAAAATTGGAAAAGTGTATTTATATATGCATATATACCATCGACCATGCGACCGTCTTAGTCCTTGGAAAAAGCAAAGCACCTAATAAATTTAAATTGCGTAATAATTCACGTTAAATATAACCATTCTGCAATCTGATGTTCCTTAAAGTAGCCCTTGGGTGGTAATGACCACCCACCATCAGGTGGACAGGATGCTCGTTTGCTACTTCGATTTTCTGTGTCAATAGTAATAAGATAGAAACTGACGATACTAATGAGTAGAATATAATTACTAGGTTATTCCCGTGGATCTGTTTCAGTTACGTCCACCACTATTCGAATATGAAGAATAAATATCCTATTTGTAGGTCATAAATTATCGATGTGCCAAATTTTAACCAATAAATCCAACCACGTAGTTTAGAGCAACAAACACACAAACAATCATACAAATCTTTTACAATATAGCATTTATAATATTAGTAAAACTTTAGAAGTAAACGTAAGATGTTTCACTCATTATTACAATTTCCATATTATCGTAAAAGGTTAACAGTTTTTACACGACGTTACATTGTCAACTAAAAAAAAACGCCCGCTCATCTTTTAAAAAACAAAACTTATAAGTTGTCTGTGAAGACAAATGACGTGCATGTGTGTTTTATTATTAATCTGTGGTGTCTCGCTTCCCGTCTTTGTGTCTTGGCTATGGTAAAAAGGAAAAAACATCCCTTATGACTAATTAGAGAAATGAGAATGATTAATGTCCTTTACCAAGTGTTTTATCGGACCGGCGGCAAAATGCCAGAAGTCATAATATCAATTAAAAGTATTAAGTCTTTTGACTTATAGGTAAGTTTACTATTTAATACTATCAAGAAAACGTTACGAAACTTAATTATTCCCTTTTTTCAGATATTTCTACGTCGAAAATGAGAATTTGAAGTTAAAGGACCACCCATAGACATTATTCTACCTGGCTAATATAGAGCAGAAGTCCTGCTTTAGTTCAGTCTGTGCTTTTCTAACCCCGAAGTCTAACCTAAAACCTAGAACCTAGTCATTGATTTTTCAAACCGATGTGTAATGGCAGAAATAGGTGTAGCAGTAGTTTACGGCAGGCGAAAAATGTAGTAAATGTAGTTATAGTAACCACCTACTAAGAACTTCTTTGTACTAGAATAACATAACTTGTAGAGTTCTACAATACAATAAACATAACACAATGACGCAAACACGTGTGACGTGAGTACCATAGTAGCCAAATCCCACGCAAAGTACTAGGAGACCATAATTCGTATAATCTCTTGTTTACGTCTTAAGTAGGTGTGACATTGTACTCAACAAAGTACTAGGATGACATAACTCGTAAGGAGTTCATCCGTTCAGTGTAATGGTATCCTAAGTGATTACTGAGTGGGCTTGGGAGCACGCGACGATGTCGTCGCGAGGGGCGGGGCGTATGATTAATTGTTTCAGCTCACGCTTCGGCCAACCATACACATTGTGCGAATTTATGAGGCTTGGGTTGTGGGCACACGAACTTATTGGTGTTGAAGTTGAATGTTTGATCAACACACACTCGTTCGTGCAGCATTTTTTATCAACATTGAATAATGTACCTAGCTAGGTGCATCTATTTAGACTTGTACCCTATACTTAAAACTGATTTCTTTTTGTATACTTATTTAAATCTAATAGTTGTTAACAATCTTATAGATGTTAACAATCAATGGAAATGTAAATGTTCAATGGAAATTCAATTATATGATTCGAAGTATATGATTGTAAAGAAGTTTCGGTGGTAGCTGAAACCCATTCTATGTACCACTATGTATATGTCAAGAAAAGTCATTTTTTTTCAATCTCACAATATTTGTTATCAAAGCAACTATTTAAGTATATGCATGCAAAGATAAAAGCGCAGACAACAGCTAAATTCTTGTACAAGGAACGTATTTTTAACCATTCATTAAATTTGCTATTGCTACCAAAGTAATAGCAAATTTACTACATTTTACATTTATTACTGTGTAACAAAATCTGTATATCATATAGTGCCTCGCGACGGATGGACAGCTGAGACTTAGTGCCCAACTCTAAAACACCGTTAATTCTAATTATCATTTCACATTGCATTACGTCACATGGATCAGTTCCACATGTCTGTTAAAAGGAGGGCCAATTTATGTAACACCGCAAAAAGATTGAATTTATCCACTTAACAAAGCTGATAATGGTGTAGATAAGTTTGGCAACGATGTTTTAATTTGCCTCGTAAAGGTTAATTATTGCTTGCATTATACATTTAAAGTTAAGCACTTGTTTTAAATAATGGACCGACCGAATTCCGGTAACCGTTTTTGTTTTTGAAGTTTGAAAGTATGCAAAATTCGTGTTACAACAATTACTGGTATACAAATGGGAATTTATCCAACTTCGACAACGACTTTTCAGTTTGAAAATTTTGAAATACAGACGTATAATGTTTTGTTACAGTAATGTTGACGGTGATTTTAGCAGACTTTGGGAAATGTACAATATTACCCAAAAATAATTTTGAATCTTAAATCTTAACGCACATTGAGGATGTATAGCAACGACTCAAAAGTTCGCGTTTTGTACTTATATGAGCCATTTTTACGTTTTAGAACGTCTACAACAGATATTTTATTATAAAACTCGCTTTTCCCGCGGCTACGCTTGTTTTGGTCATTTACCACACTGAAGATTTTTCTATGTCTTAATCCAGTTTATAACAACTTCAAATAGACCCCTGTTCTATATGAAGTTGCTTACAGATTTCCAGTAACCATTTACCATCAAATGGACAGAATGCTCGTTTGCTACATCGGTTTGATAAAAAAAGTGCGAGCCTGTATTCCACCTGATGATGAGTGTTCTCTACACAAGAGTGTATGTACACTGTCTATGTATTAAATCTCAAATACAATTTTGTCCTACCTAGTGTTATAGATCCATTGTTTCTCCAGAAGACCAAATTTCAATGTCTTATTTCTTTTATTACCACAGCCCTAAAACCAGATCATAGCTGCCCTTAACAATGCCCTTAACAATTAACAAGGTAATTAGGCCGAAATTGATATTGTGGTTCCAGAAGAGAAGAAACGTTGAAGAGCTCTATCACCTTTGAAACCAGTTCCACCATTAATTCGCAACACGATATTTTCTAAGGCCAGTTACTAAAATTTATTTATAAGGACACCTGTGGATTTAAAATATCAGCTGCAAATATTTTTTCTCAAATGCGCGAGCAAGTTGTAATGAGGGGCATTTGGTTAATTAAATACATTCGTTAGCTTAACGTTAATTAGTGGAATGGATACAGGAGGCGGCTATTAAAATGAATTTAGTTTTTTAGGATACTTAGTTAGTACGTAATATAATTAAATAACTAAAACTTGTTTATTGAGTTCAAAGTAATTGCCATTAAGTAAATGCTTATAAGCGTGATAACATTAATTTATTAGGCTCAAGTTTTATTATTATGCATATCTGAAAAGAGTTAAACCGTTTGTAGTTTATTTTTTATTGAAATATATATAATAATAATAAATTATAAACAACGCCTTCTACACTCATAGCCCCACACTAGGATTTTCTCCTGTGTCGTGGGTGCCATGGACACACAAAGACAAATACACAA
>DWNE01008721.1:0-11356 GCA_018249875.1 Cecropterus toxeus | reverse complement strand
ATAAGAAACTACCATTTGAAACATATTTTTTTGATAGGTCATCTCCTTTGTTTACATTTTGGACACCTAATTATGAACCGGACTATAGTTGCTTATTCCCGTGGCTCTGGCCCCTTCACGTTTACAATGAAATTCATCCAAGTCATAAATTGTAACGAAACCCGACGAGTAATTTTTGCGTGAAAGAGTAACAAACATACATCCTCAAAAATTTTCGCCTTTATAATATTTAGTAAGAAGCATGATTAATATAGATAGTTGAATAGTGCTATGTATAATGTAATGTATGTGTCCTGTACGTAGACGAGTCCCCGGAGCGCACGGAGTCGAGTCGGTCGGAGGCGGAGACGGCGGCGCGCCCACATCATCTCGACCATCGCCTCACCTCTGAGGAATCACGGTGACTAATGCTTAGTTTTCTTGCTTAAGTTTTATCTTCTATCCTCCCATTGATGATACTTAAATCATTCAGATACATGTTCAATTTTAAGGTAGTAAGTAATCTTGCCATATAATGTGTTCGTTGGTATTTGATCGAATCGGAAGACAATTCGTGTAAAAATAATTAGAGAATTTTAAATGGATTGTAATCAAACGTGTTATATATTGTTATGTCATTGCTCGTACTTTATAGCTATAATATTGCGGTAATTTTTTAACAGATTTACTAACTAAAGTAATAAGGTTATCTGGGCAGGTGCATGATGTTTTGCGCTATTAGTTGTACATTGTTGGAACTATTAAGTATCGAACAAAACTCAGTTGACTGCTGTGTTAGCTCGATTTAGTGCGGGATACTGTTCGTAAATGGCGTTAATTTTACAACGCTATATAGTTTTTATGTATATTTTTCATGCATTTGTGTCAGGCGTATAGTGACGGCTATTTTGTTTTAGGAAAACCATATAAAAAGTAAACAAAACATTATTTTATATGTGACGACCCGCGGCGGAGCGGTCACCGTATTGGTCTTACACGCTGTGGGTCCCAGGTCCAGAAATGTGAATGATGAGTTTAGATTTCTGTTCTGGGTCCGGGTGTTTTTGTATTCGTCTTTGTGTGTCCATGGTACCCACGACATAGAAAATCTTACTAGGGTTCCGTAACAAAAATCGGAACCCTTACAGATTCGTCACGTCTGTCTGTCCGTCTATCCGTCTGTCCGTATGTCCGTATGTCAAAGCCACTTTATTCGGAAACTATTAAGACTGTGAACCTTGGTAGGTAAGTGTATATTCTATGAACCGCTTTCCGAATTATGTAGAAAAATAAAAAAATATACTAAATTTAGGGGGGATCCCCATACATGGAAGTGTAACTCAAAAAAATAGTTTGTATGTAAATATGTCGGTGCAGGTCGCGCGGCGCGTCCCCGCGGCGGCTGGCGCGGCAGGCGGCGCAGCTGGGCTCGCCGCCGCCCGCGCCCGCGTCGCACGCGCCGCCCAAGCCCGCCAAGCCGCCCTCCGCAGGTCTAAGCTTGGTTACTTACAAAAATACTCCTAGTTTGTACTGGTTATTAATTTTAAGTTTCATTTGATTTACAGAATTCGCTCCTCTCAGTAAAATACACCAGTACGATGCACCACCCATACTCCACCCATCACACCACCGAACACACCATCCAACACATCACCCATACACCACCCAACATACCTCCCGATACACCACCCAAGATACCACCCGACACACAACCCAATACACTACCCATCACACCACCTATCACACCACTCAAAACGCCACTCAACACATCACAGTAAATTAATTATCTTTTATTAAATTCGCCACAAGACCCAAAGGCAATGTTAATACGCTCAAATATAAGCAAATTTTAATATACTAAAGCCGAATTTGTATTTAAATTATTATTATTAAGTTTTATACACACACTTTTAAACAAAATGTCCATATCCGACAGAGAGCAGCAAGTGCGGCGGCTGGTGGGGCGGCTCGGGGCGGGCCGCGCGCCGCGCCGCGCACGCGCACGCGCACGCGCCGCGCCCCGACCACACGCTGCACCACCGCTGTGAGACACTACGCTTACACACGTCACACCCTATAATACGATGTTTTAGTAACTGTTTTAATATTATATATAGCTTAACTTATATATTGCATGAATAATTGCGCAGTTAAAATTCCTCAATCTTAAGGTGCATACAGTTCTACCTAACATTGAGACAGGAGCTAAATATAATGAAAATAACGCCATTCATGAACAATACCCCGCACTAAGTCGAACTGACACCGCATCCCGATTACTTTTTACCCGACTACGGCGAAACAAAAGGAGAGTTATGATTTTGACCTGTATCTATGTATGTGGGTATGGATGTTCATCTGTTCCCTAATAAATTCTGAACTAGTTATCATAATTAGACAAACAAGGTGTCGTTAGAAGCCTCTTCATCGTCCGCTGGTTATAGATTGCATAAAAATAAATAAACGTTAATATCGCCACGCCAACAATCATATTTACCTGCATATAAATGTTTCACATCAAAAAGCATCATAAAATTTATTTAGCTGGTTCTTCCGTAATTTTTTGAATTGTTGAGCAGGCGCTGAGTGCGGAGGCCCAGTGGAGCAGTACAGCGACGAGGAGCTGGGGCTGTGCGTGATCGTGCTGGCCACGTACGTGCGCCGCGAGCCCGCCGCCGCCGCGCCCATGCTGCCCGCGCTGCTGCACAGCGTCAGCAGGTAGGGGACGGAGATATTGTTCCCTACATCGATATAAAAATACCTAACAATTATGCGTGAAGACCACGAAAAATCCGCGTCGCAAAGACGTAGACACGAGGAAACCAGGTTTCGTCGTTCCGATGAGCGACGCCTCTTATCCTGAATTTGCATTAGAGGGGGCGGGGGGTGAGGGGTGGGATAGACCAGCCGAAAGGCGTTTCAAAATATTTAAATGCCGAAAGATAGGTTTTCTAATAAGGAAGATGCTGTATTCCATATTTTTAATCTTTTCGAGGAGCAAAGGAGCGAGAGGGAGGTTTAATTCTTATATTTCTGAAATATTCCGCCGCCAACCCCCAGTATCCTCTATTGCCCAGTGTCGCCAACTGTATTGATAGTACCGCACCGCACGAATGTTATATAAATTGAGTTTTATAAATTCAATCGCATATTTTGCTCACCCCCAGGGTGGTCCAGCTGGGCAACTACACGTGGCAGACGGAGACGAACACCCGCCTGCCGGGCAGCGCCGTGTTCGTGGCGCACCAGTTCCTGCGCTGCGTGCTGCACCAGCTGGCGCCGCACAACGTCTTCCTGCAGGTCTTCCTGCAGCGCAGCCCCGGTGAGCAATCCTGCACACTTTGTAACACTTTACGTTTTAAGCTGCTCACTACACTTTGTAACGCATACTTTTTACTATAAGGCTTTTGTCATTCACTTTACAGTTTGCTCTACGTTTTACGTTGCCCTCTTTATAGAGTACACTTTGTACACGTTATACTGCACACTTTGTAATCTTTGTTTTACGCTGCACACAACGCTTTTCTACATTTTTCTTTTAATTCCAATTCTATGTTTTTATATTTTCAGAGAAACAACGTCAAATGTTTTTCAAGAGTGTCGCTCAAGCGTTCGTTGACTTCAACGAGTTGTATCCTTGCGGACCGCTGCAATTGCTCGTAGAACATCTCAATTCTAAGAAAACTCTTCCAATCGATGTAAGAAATATTTAGCTATATAAGAAAGATATAAGAAATATTTGTTTTATCTCCTTAATGTTACGTTAAATTTAAGGTTTACGTTAAAGTTTGAATTTACGTTTGTGTGTAGGATTAAGTTTATGTTTTATTAATACTAATATTTTGTAGCAAAATTTTTGATATTTTATTAATGTCGCGACTTAGGTGTCAACAAGGCGCCTGATTTTTCTTTTACAAAAAATGTATTAAAAATATTGCTTCAGTGCATAAACCTCAAGTCAGCGCTCAACATAATAAAGCTGGATCACGAAGCAAACTGAGTCCAATATGAGTTTTGTACATGCAAGTCAGTTGTATTTTTTGTTAAAAATGTATATATACTTTACTGATTGCGTGTGTTCTGTTTTAGCAAATGCCGACAATAGCGGGCAACATCGCGATGTACCTGGAGTGCCTGGCGCCCGAGGCGCTGGGCCCGCTGGGCGCGTGCGGCGCGCTGCTGGCGGCGCTGGACACGCTGCTGCGCGGCGTGGCGCTGCAGCTGCCGCACCTGGACGACGTGCTGCCGCTGCTGCGCGCCTGCGCCGCCGTGCTGCGCGTGCCCGGCGCCATCCAGCACAAGGTACGCTGCTGCCGGCATGCGTGCGTGCGCATACGTGCAAGTGTGCCGTACGACGCGCTGTGGACGATACGAGAGCTATACGCTGCTGCGTGTTGAAACGTGTACGCGTGGTGCGTGTCATATTGTAAATAGTCACGTGTATTAATACATGTATATAAAAACGTGCACGCGTTACGCACGGTGCGCTATGTACAGTTACGTACATCGATACAATAGTGCACAAACAACTGTCACATTAGACGGACGCTTGTATAAACATAATTCTACTATAATATTCTTTTATTGCCCTAACAACTTACCAGTGTTATACTTCTAAATGGGTCTGTACACGATGTAATCATAACGACTGTTTGTTTGATCATAAATACTGATTGTTTCACTCTTATATGCATAAGCGTGAATGACACATCGAGATACTATTAGAACGCTTGAAGTCTGGTCTCTTGTTATTACAATGTCAAAGGAGTCCGCAATTTAATCATCGACTCTTTGTTGAAATAAAAAATATCGGGAAATAATAAAAATAATGATAATTTTTAATCAAATATTTTTATCTTCCTCCTTTCCCTCCAATTACAGAGCCTACTAGAGCCCATGTCGAAGATCCTGAGCTACGGGGTCCAGAACTTCGTGGTGCGTCTCTCCCTCATCTCGGAGTTATGCGCCGCATGCATGCGTGCGTTCGCGCGCGACCGCGACAAGCTGCTGCTGTGCCGCGTGCTGGTGTTCGAGCTGGTGCAAGCGCTGCGTACCAAGACCACCGTGCCCGATGATAACCTATTCATCCTCATACAGTTCGTGCTGCACGGTTAGTGTAGCTACATACATGCATGCGTGTATTGGGGACGTAACCGCAATAAGGAATGTCTTGTGCGTGTTTTTTTTTCCCTGGGTTCAATCAATCGGGTTCCTTGCGACAATGAAAACACTCATGTGTCACTCGGCTCTTTTATACAATTTATTATTTTAAATAAGAAGAGCTGTAAAATTCACATTCACCATAATGTTTTACATAATTTTAGTAGGTGGTATATTTTCACAGCAATGTGCGTGCTTCTTGTCGTTTAATGTTTTCTTTACATCTTGTTTTTGGAAGATCCTTCTTAGGCTTCCAAAAACAAGATGACGTTTCAACGATACGTCATAAAATGTGTTCCGGTGGTCAGGTCACGGCTGCACGCTGCTGCTGCCGCCCGCGCTGAACACGGGCGAGCTGCTGAGCAGCGGCGGCGGGGACACGCGCGAGCTGGCCGCCGGCGCCGTGGAGTGCATGCGGCCGCACCTGCCCGACATGATCGAGCTGCTCAACGACCCGCATCTGCTCAGCAAGATCAAGGTGCGTGGTATACCACCAACCTTGTCCCAACACAAGTTTGGACAAGGTTGACGACCAATGTTGGAGTAGAACGGCATCAATGAAACTTATTTGATTTTGATTTTATTCTGCCTGATTTAATTTAGAAATCCGGTTCTAGAATTTGTTTAAAAAATATTAAGTTGGAAATATTAACATATGTAATTTTATATAATATTAAATTTATATAGGTAATAAAATAATAAAACTTATATGTTGAAAGAAACAGTTTTAAATATATAAAGTTTAATCTAGTTGCTGTCACTAGAATGAGTTCTCAGACTGTAGATTACATTAACTCGTTAAATAGCTAAGCTAATTCTTTGGGGTATATATGTCTGATCTATCAGTTAAGATTTATTCAATTTAAATTTTGCGATTACGGCTGTGGAAACCGTCCTTTAAATAAAATTAAAATAACATGGTTACTTTGAGTTAGTTTCGAAAAATAGAGATTGTTTAAACCGAAACCATTTTGTTGTAGGGTTCGGTATCAAAGTCGATAGTGAACCGCAACCTGATCTGCCTGAACGAGGACACGCTGGGCGCGATCGTGAAGGGCGGCATCGCTCAGTACGTAGCCGTGGAGCTCGCCAGCGAGCACGGGAGAGGGAAGCACGAGAGATTGGCTGCCAGGCATCTGATGCCGTGGCTGGCTCCCACCGTCCCCGGGTAAGACTGTAAACACCGAAATAATAATAAGATAATATGTAAAATTGTGTGTATATAAAGTTTTTTTTTGCAATTATTTTAAGTTTGCTTCAAATTAAACTATGTTTTAACACGTATTAGCATTGCATGAACGTGAATGTTCTATATTTAACATTCAATGTTAAAAATGCGAAGTGTGAAATGGTGTGCTTAGCGCGCGTACCTGGCGCGTTTGGAAAAATGTACAGAATGCGCTATGACAAGCCGTGGACAATCAAAATAAAAGAGGAGAAAGTATTGTTATCTTTAGGTTTTTAACTGGTTAAAGTTTTTGGGAGGACAGTTACGTTATCAGAAAGGAATCTCGTTTGTCTTTGAGAATAAAGCCTAAAGTCCTTGATCTGCGTTTAAAGTGTAAATCTGGCTCAAAGGACCAAAAAATCGTAATAACACACAGATCTCGCGAGGCGTGCGAGTGCGTGGCGCGTGCCCGGCTCGCGGCGTGGCTCTGCCTCGGCGCGCTGGCCAACGCGCGCGCGCGCCCGCTGCTGCCGCCCGTGCCGCCCGACGCCACCTGCCACCTCACCGACCATCTGCAGGTACGCCACGGTACCTGCTACTACTCTACCATGACTAGCTTGGGTGCGTTCGCCAATACTTGAGCTACTGATGCTTGTTTCAAAGCACAAGACACAAGATACTTATGTACCTGTATAAGTATCTTGCGTCTTAACACAATAAAATTTGTTACATTGGTCAAAGAAATTAGGCACAAATTGCAACGATAAATAGTTTATATTCAATGGAATGTACAAGGATGTTTGGAACTTAATAAAGTGCTTATATGTTTACAAAAAATGTGACTGACTAAAATGATTTCCATACTTCTTTTCTATTTTCAGATTTTCAAACATTTCAAACTATTTCGTTTCATTGTCTGGTTGTCAACGCGTTCTCAGTAAGATTTAAAAAAAATATTTTGTCAGACGATAATGTCCTCGTACGTGGAGCAATCGAAGCCGAGCCCGGTCCGGCTGGGCGCGCTGTGCCACGCGTTCGCGCTGTGCCAGCTGTGGACGCTGTACCTGGAGGCGCTGGCCGCCAGCAGCGCGCCCAGCTCGGAGCCGCACTACACCACCGTGTGCATCCTGCTCGACTTCTGGTGCAAGCTGGTGCCCAGCATCCTGCAGGTCACCGTGCAGTCCAAGATCGTGAGTGTCGCTTCGATCCATTACCGATTTGTGATCGACGTTCGTCTCTGCGATTGAGAAGGATGAAGTTATGAACCATCATTAACCTGAATAAATAGACTAGAAATAGTTGAGCACGAACTTCTGATCCCACTCAAATATTAAGATCCATATTCCCAAAACCATAAAATAACGCTAACTTTAAAATCCAATTAAATTGATCTAAATTTATTTATTATTTACAGTTGGCTGAAACCGTGAATCTTCATTTCCTGAGTCTTCTGGAGTCTCTTCTGGAGTGTAACTCGACCGTGCTCAACATACTTCTACCCTTGTGGACTCCCATACTGCATTCTCCACTTTTTAATGTGAGTATTGCTAATCGTACGTAATAGGCGTAGATTATAAATAAATTTTGTTATAAATATGATGTCTTTTCAAGTAGCAATGAAATAGCAATAAATATTTAAAGGAATTTCAGTGTTTTACTGCCAGGAGTAACGCTTATGCCATGTTGCATGATCGGGTAACATTACGCGTCATGTATCAATGACAATACTTACACGTGTCTAATTGTACACGAGCTCGTGACAGCAGCTGCCTGTCCCCAGATGCCGGCGCACGTGTCGCAGCGGCTGTCGGCGTGCCGCGAGCTGCGCCCCGACGCCGCGCGGCCGCCCCCCGGGAGCTCCGCCCCCGCGGCCGCCGCCCCCGCGCCGGGCGCCGCGGCCCGCGAGCACCGCCGCCTGTACCGCCTGCTCACCAAGATGGCGCAGCTCGAGCTGCAGCCCCACTCCTTCTACTTCATATGAATAGCTCATGCCTATATAACAGTTAGGAAACGTATACTGTGTGACCAGGTTTATTGGGTACCACCAGTGCAGTTCCACTGGGGAGGTACTACCGTTACACCGATTTTAAACGTTATATAATATAACGATTAGGAAATGTTCCCATACCACTTGACTAGGTTTACCAGGTGGTAGAACCAGTATAGTTCGACCGAAAAGGTACCACCACACCTATTTCTAGCGCTCGCTTATATATAAAGCGACCATCGTTGTCCTCGGAAATGACACCGCATCTATGATCGACTATAGAACCCCTTTCTGTACCGAATAACTTAAATATGTCCACGGACAGTAATTACTGTCCATGAGATGAACTGCATGCTCACTTGCTACTTCAGTCTGATAAAAAAATAGAATAACGATTATTGTTTTAACCGCAATTAGAAACCTAAAAATAAACCCATCGAATATACTATGGTAACTTATATTGTATAACTATGTATACAAAATGATAAGATAGCTGCTCGCCCAACATAAACATTAAACAACAAAAACAATCAATCAAATCCAGTTTCATTTTATGTTGTACATATATTATAATTTAGACCTGAACTTTTGCTTACTGGACATTGTGTTCATGACAGGAAAATATAGCGTCAAACGTCATAAATAATCGACATCATTTAAACGAGTTAAGTGTGTTTAAATTATATATATTTATATCCAACAATTCATCGAGCTCAGGTCGTGTTCTTAACCAGGTGGACCGAAAACCTGAAGAAGACAGCGGGAAACCGTTGGTTTCAGAAGGCACAGGACCGGTTGGAGTGAAGCTGTTTAGGGGAAGCCTATGGCCAGCAGTGGACCTCGAAAGGCTGAAACCTAAATTTATAATATCAGTTATTACTTTTAGAATATCTACAACAAAAAATAAAAAAATATACAGAAATTGATCCAATAAAATTCATAGCGTATTTTATATAAATTAGTATACTTTTAATAAAGTAGGTAATATTGAAATCGACGTGAATTTTATGTTCTCTTAAATTTATTGTGTGTTAAAATGTATTAAATGTTTAATAAAATATGTGATTTTTTCAATGTTGGTGTTTTATTGACTCGTGTGTAGTAGCCAATTAGGTTATTCATGAATGCATGCTGGCTACTGAAATGAGATTACTGCGTTAGAAGCAGGGTAATGTTTTTCGAGCGTATATATGTATGTTTGTTTGTATGTCCATTTCTTGGGCACGCGCTACAGCCCGAACGGCTTGACGGATTGTGTCTTATGACGTATCATTAGAATCGTCTCAGTTTGCATAGTGTCATAGGCTATATAATTTTTAAAAAGGCACCTGGGAATAGAGGAAAAAAGGGACGATTTTTGTTACTATTACGACAATATGGGTATCATATGAAAACTAGTAAATAGACCAATCTAAAAATATACGTATAACGCTATAAAATAATACTAGAAAAGCAATGCTTTATTTCTAATTCTCTTTTTAATAATGACGTCTCCGCTAAAAGTCAATCATCGCACCTCGCATCTCCTCTTCTCATCACAACGCAACTTCCTCTCGCCTCTCCTCACCCTCTTATCAACACACATCACATTAAAGCATCTCACTGCCCCATTACATATATGTTGTAATACTTATACTTGACTATTTAAAAAAAAACTCATATAAGCGTTAAATTAAATATATACCATTATGAACAAAAATTTAGTTTCAAGCAGTCGGGTTTATGGTTTAATTTTTTTAACGATGTTACGTAAAAAAAATATCAAAATAGAATGTTCTATTGAGGTTGCATCAAAATTGAAGTACTTTCATAGAAACTTTAATCCTCTATTACATACAACTAACACTGGGCACTTACACTGAAACAGAGCAACGAGACGTAAGACAGTTCCTAGACTTATTCGCACGTCGGCGCGCAGAGAAGTGAGTGTCGCCGGAACGCTCAATGGACTCTGTCGAAGCGTTAACTTCGTCCGATTTTGTAGTGCATACATACTTATAATTTTATAAAAAATATATTTTTCAAAGCGAAACAACTACTTGAAAATCATTCTAAAAAAGAAGAAAATGGCGCTGTCTTCTTTAGAACCACTCAAACAAGTTTCATTTGTTGGGAAGAAATGTCTTATGAAATCTTTTGTGCTGCGCTTAAGTCTTACTTTTGAGCAAGTTTGACTCGTGTGTCATAAAAGAAATATCAAAAAAATGGACGTCACGGGACGCCTGGCAAATGTGAAACATTGTATTCGTGCAAGTAATATGCATAAAAGACAAGATTGCGACAGTCCATAGCATAATAAAAATAAAGCCATCTACGAACAGTACCCCGCACTAAGTCCAACTAACACCGCAGCCCGCTTAGTTTTTTTCGCTACTTGATAGTTCTGAAAAAGTATTACAGATGGCATTAAAACAAATAAATGTAAGCATCGCAACACCTACATACAGTTTTGCTGTATAGACGTTTCACATCCAAATAAAGCACCTGCGGGCGGTTAATTGTCAAAAATAAGAAAAATAAGACAAACAAAGTCATGAACAAAGCTAGTTCATTTTGCTGTAACTCAATCACTGCACCTTTGACCACCATTATACGGATCATTAAAACATTATGTCATTAGAGAGCCGTGTGAATCTGCCTTGTCTGTGGTTATTAATTGCTACGGATTACTAATCTGTTGTGATAGGCATTCATGCCAATTCTTTTTTTTGTAATAAGTCAATTTAGTTTATATTATTAATCATATCACTTTTAATGAGAGAATTTATGGTTGCTGTAGACCAAAATAAGACTAAATTAATATCTGTATAATTTGTAATCCGTTGTTAATACCTTACCTGCAGCAGAATAGTATACTAGAACTGACGCATGACGACACGATAAAATCGCGATGAATCTTAATTTTTATAAAAGTTTTTAACAAAAAATAGAAACCGACTTCCATGTCACCAAAAAGAAATAAAATAATTTAAATATATGTTGGTCTCTTACATACACAGTACATAGTGCATAGTCCCGAAGTCGGCGCTCAAACCTGTCAGATTACAACGACGAGTCTATGT
>DWNE01008720.1:0-11357 GCA_018249875.1 Cecropterus toxeus | reverse complement strand
ATAAAAACGCTTAGTGCCACTTTTAAATTCATTTTTGTATGGGATTGTGTATCTAGTTTCTTTTAAGTGATCGAAGCGTTGTCGGAATGCTTTTGGCGGTACAATAGCCAAGCATTATTTAAACAAATGTCAATTATCTGTGCAAATATCGCTAAATACCATCTCCTGTTTTTAAAGGGTGTTTTACACAGTGATATGAGCATATCAAAAAGATAAACACCTCCCATATGTCTATTGTATTGGCGCACAATCTGTAGACATTGGACATCGATTTTGGCTTTTGCGTTTTTGGAATATCCGCGTATTTTTTCTATAGGCTCACTTGCTACAAAGGAACTAGTAAATGTGTCAGCCTTAGTATCATTCCAACGAACAACAGCTAAGCGGTTTTTATCACATACAGCTTCTACAAAATGTCCTCGAGGTTTCTTTTTCATGGTTTTTTCAGTGGATAAAACTTTTTCTGCTCCTCGAAGGCGATTGCCTCGAATAGTGCCTAAGGTAAAAACACCATAGTTTCCTCGGAGAATAAATAGCAACTCCGGTGAAGAAAAAAGTTACCGCATAACAAGAAATGCTATAACCATCTGAGCACCAAAACCTAGAGACAATTCTTCTTCACTGAACTTATGGTTGCGAAAAGTATCGTCACCTCGATACAGCACAAAATCATAAATTATTCCGGAAACTCTGACCTTAACATAATTTTTAAAGCCCCATTTGTTACGTTTATCTTTCATGTATTGTTTTCTTTTACCGGCCTTAGTCCCTTTATATGCTATCATCATTTCATCTATTTGTCCGTTTTTTCTCTTGTTTCAGACAATTTTGTCGTATTTGCTCTATGACTGGACGAATTTTAAAATATTTGTCTCCATTGTCTATTGTATTGTCAACAAAATGTAAATGTCTTCGTATCAGCTGATATCTTTCTATAAACGTGTCTCATGTTAATGAAGTGTTCGAACTGACTAAAAGTCCTCCAATACATGGTGTCAGAAATTGGGCCCGCGATAATGTGTCATATAGTCTCGTGTGAAAAGTCGGCGTCATGTCTGAAGAAAATCGGAAGCCCAAGAAACTTTCTGGAATGTCCAGCCCAGCCCATGGTGATGAGCGGTAACTTGGCTCAACAAGGGAAAAAATGGGTGCAATCATTTAAATTTTATCTACGTGCGTCTGGGATGGATGAAGAAAGGTATGGCAGAAAGGTGGCTTTATTTTTACATGTCATTTGTGAGAAAGGCGTGGATATATGCAATACATTCGAAAAAAACGAGAATGACGTTAAATACGACGAACTTATATATTTATTTCAAAATCACTTTGCCCCAAAAGCTAACTTCACTTATGAATGTCACAGTTTTTTCACACACAAACAAAGTGAAAAGTAAAATCTTAGACGACTTTGCTTGCACATTAAAGTTAAAGTCCCGAAACTGTGACCTAGGACAGCAGGAACGTTTAATATAAATAATGTTTATTCGCAACATGCATCAAAAATATAATTATATAAAAGAAAAAATATTGCTTAAAATAAGCTAGATCTTGACAAGGCCTTGGAGACTGCAAAAGCGATGCTTGCTTCCAGACATCATACGACGATTAGCAGCAGAACGAAGTTCAGTCTTGTATAGGACTCACTCACTGTCATTTTCATTGCAGTCAAGTCAGCCACAAAATAAAATTTTATTAAAACTGGTTGAAATGCAGTTTTTGCTGGTCTTCATTTCCGGGTAAGTTTCACATAAGTACAAATCCTAAAGTCCAGCCAAAAGTCGATGCTCTGAGGAAGGTTAGTACCTTTCTGCATAACATCATCGACTGCAACAAGAACTTGAGAAGATGGAACAGATGGATGTCATTAACCTTTTTGCCAATATTTCGACCCGTGGATCGTGGTCACGGCGAGATTCTTGTACAGTAGCAATAGTTTTTCGTATTGTCCATTCACGTTCATTATTTATTCTTTTAGACGGTTTAATTTCTCAAAAATCGGCGCGGTATTTACGCCTAAGCCGGCTGAATTCGGTGATCGCTGAAGCTTGAGCTTTAATACTCTTGAAGTCAACATTAATGAGGTGCACCCCAAGAAGATAAGTTACTCGTGAAAGCGCCACAAAGGCTTGGCCACAAAAGAATATGAAGGTGGCAATGTCCATGAAGGCATTTTTTAGACTTAGACCTTGGCCCTTGTGAATTGTTAGGGCATACGCCACACAGATTGAGAATTGTTCTCTGTAACCGTATGCCCGGGGTATAATCTCAAATTGTTTAGGCTTCAATTTATTGTTTAAGCGAAATCAACGAAATGCAAATAATCCCTTCTAATCCCTAGAAAACGTTTTCAAGCTCAGTAGAAGAATGTTGTAATAAGGTTTTCAGAGAAACAAAACGTAAGCGTAACTACTCGGATGTAGGTGTTTATACTAAGTTTTATTCAAAATTATAATAAGTAAGAAATATTTTAATTCAAGTATTGTAATAATCATTGAAAAATTGTTTCTTTTGTTATAACAGAGAGAGATATATATATATATTTTTTTTCACAAATGATTTGTGTAAACCCAGTATGCTTAGGCATCTTACATCTGTCACTTTTATCACAATAAACTTGCCAGTGGGCCAATTGGTCCAGTCGGACATCTTTTACTGGTGCAACTTCGGTCTTCCTCTTTTTATTTCATTTATTTCCCTAAAAGGCAAAGGGTTTTAGCATCCCACTAATCCCAGGTTTTTGTGACATAAGTTTCTTGTAAGATAACCATTAATTTATCATGGCTAGGATGAACAATATGAAAAAAACATTAAACATGGAACAATCGCTTATACCATTTCCTATTTTTTATCGATATATGCTATCTTCCTATGTAAATGTCTAGAAGATCTACACCACCCATGTGGGAGTTATAGTCTTTGACTATCTAAGGATAGTTGATTAGATTTTTTTCTTTTTTGGATTTGTCATATGTACTTATTTTTTGGACTGATTCAGCCCCCCCACATAGGTGATAGTAATGTAAGAATTTTGTTATCTTTCCACATAGTTACAGAAACATCAGTCCTATCATAAGTTGTCATTTGTTCCTCGATAGATCCCCTTGGTATGGATACTTCAAGAAAGATTTTTGATTTGTCAGCTAATTGTTGGGCAGGCTATTTGTTCAAACCGTACACAAGCAAAGAATTTTTTGATTATGCAAATAGCAAGCTAATGGAATTGACGTGGTAATTATCAAAGTAGACCATATGTCGATGTAGAAAATATGATGACGTTTCGGGGTCCTATTCTCACAAGTTTCACCACAACATTTCCAATTACGCCCAGATCTGGTTCGTTGGAATCTTGAATATTATTTTCTCCTACATACACTTGAAATTTATGAGCATAACCAGAAATGCTGCACAACAAAAAAAACTTGAAGCCCCATTTGTGAGGCTTATTAGGTAGATGTTGCTTCAAATAGTATGATATTTTTGTTGCACACATGACAAGCGTTGTTCAATCGAAAAAGTAGTTATTCAAATGGTCTATGATTGGTCTAATCTTGTGTAATTTTCCATGGATGTGGATAATTAGATGGACGCAATGAGGCATTGTTGGTGATGTAATAAACTTTTAAATATTTCAAAACTGTTTACGATCAAAACTTATACTATATAATTATTCAGAGTTCTCGTATTCATCTTTAGTTTGAGCGCAATGTTCACGTAAAAATAGCATGTTCTATACATAAATATCGATTGCATCTATACTAAGTGTGTTTAGCCTTGCGATCTTTCTTTTTAGCGCATATTTCACATCTCCTAATAGGCTTAGGAACTTTATTTGTAGATTGTTGTGAGTAAGGGTTCACTGACTTGATCTAGAATTCTTTTACGAAGCTCTCGGGGTAAATGCTTAGTTTCCTTTCTGTTTTGTATGTGTTCTGAAACCAATCCAGGTCACTAAGAAAATTTCGGTTTCGTAAATTACTACCATTATTGGATTTGTAAATTATTAAGCTATTTATGCCAGCCATGTTTGAAACTGCATAGAAAATTACCATTGGCCAGCGCTTTGCATTTTGTGAAACATCGTATTTGGTGCAAAGCTCGTCTACAACATCAACATCTCCATGATTCTGGTTATAAAATGTTATAATTTCTGGCTTTATCACAAAAACAGTCTTGCTGGCTTTAGTCTATAGTTACTATCGGCATCAATGCTATCATCGTGATGTAATGTTCACATCACAAAAACAATCTAGTTTTTTTTTGGCATATGATACAATAAAGTGATATCGTTGGAATGAAACTTTTTATATTAAATTCTTTAAAAGCTCTTGATTCAATCCAACCGTCCACCCACTTCACACATATTTGCCTTGGTTAATATTATAACAAAAAAATATAGCAGTCCGTACTTACTTATTACAATACTACAGCTTATTAGTAAGTTTTGACCGACTAATCAGCGCTGTTTTTAACCGACTTTCAAAAAGGAGGAGGTACTCAATTCGTCTGTATTTTGTGTTAAAAATGACGAAGAACTATATTGCTAATTGCGTCTTAACTATCTATCGACCCATCGCTATACATGCATATTAAGTACGCAAGCATAACATATGAATTATGGAGCAAGTTGAATAATATGTTTGATTACACCGGCTTTACAAGAAATTTTGGTGTGATGTGATTGTTTGGTTTTATCAGTACACAAAATTCTTATTCATGGAAAGAGTTTCATTAAGCACTTTGCCGTATTACCAATTGAACAACTTTCTGAAGAAGCGCTTAAGAGTGAGGCAATAAAGATTATATTAGATTTCGATTAGATTATTGCGAGATAAAATTAAAGGTCATGTATAAATGAAGATGTTTTTATGCATTACTTTACACATTAGATCCATACATTACAAGTATTCGTAAGACAAACATACAATATAATACAATGAAAAAATGATATTGGTGTTAAAACTAAAACTTTTACTGTGAACTGCTTAAAGAAAATATTTGGAAGTATCGAACAACTTCATTTGTCAGCTGCTACGACCATTTTAAATAAAAAAATAATAACTTTACTGACCATGTAGCCTGTTCTCGAGGGATAAATAGAATAAAAACTTCAATTTAAGTTATTACACGGCAACCACTTCTACAAAATAATAGTGAAGCAGTCGACGCAATAAAAGGTACTACTAATGATATGAAAAAAGGAATTTGGGATTTTTATAAGTTGCTTATGAAAAAGAAACTCTCCATATACATATAATTCACTTACACAGGAAAGTCAAGGTTTAAACGAAGAATATAAACACTATATATCGCAAGCAGTTGTACACCTGAAATATAAACCTATACTTTACTGACAGGAACAAAAAATCTCTAATTATCAACATGTTCACTCAATGCCATGATTTTTATGAGTATCGTGGGATCATCTGCGGGCCTAGACAAGTGTCAAACGCTCACTATCGATTCTATTTAGGAGTGAACGATATGAATCGATATGTCAAAAAATATCGATACATGCACGCGATATATCGCTTCAACCCAATATTATCGAATCAACTAATATCGATATGTACAATCGATATATTTCATTCGATATACCAAATATCGTGAGAAATTAAAATCACATACTATTCCTTTTTTATATTGATGCTTTATTTACACAGTGTTACCACCAGTGTGAAATTGACCAGTAAGTTGGTATTGGTAGAAAATGGGTAAGCCTATGACACTGACAACGATAAAAAAGTAAATATTCTCCGTGAGCGTAGTGCGCAGTAATCAGATGCCAGGTCTACCAACTTTTTGGTTGATTTGATCTACCAATTTTTACTTCAGCCTGCCTATCTACTACCGTAGCCCTAAAATCTACCTATTTTTTTAATTAGTTTAATTGCTATTCATAATAAATTATAATAAATAGGACGATGTAGTGAATTTCTTCGTGAAACGGAGTGTTTTAACGAGATAAATTATATTGAACGCATTCATTACTGCCTAACGTAAAAAAAAAATAAGTTTGAGTTGAACGCAGCGTCACCGGCGCGTATGTGGAATCTGTGGTCACTCGCTCGCTTGTCGCTTCCGTCTCAATACAAAATAACCTATAAATAACATTTGTATGTTTTGTTTGATAAAGTTTACAAAATGTAAATACAGTTAGTGTGTATAACGATATATAGAAAAGGCTATTATTGAATTGTATAGAAGAAGCAAGTTGTGACAATTATTATTATCTGTTTCATTTATAACCGTCTACGATTCATCGGATTCATACAGTAAGTATAAATAACGTGATTTAAAAGCGCTATCAAAGATTACTATTTAATAGTATAAAATAATAAATAATTGAATGCCTTAGCATTGATGTTAAATTCCCCAATATGTAGTTTTAATTTACTTGTTATCAATTGACCATTTTGTTTTTAAGAGATTAGGGATGGGACACAGTCTATTAAATTTATTTTTATAGATTATTTATTTCATTTTAAGTTGTCATTAGTTTTTACTGACTGTTTCTTTATGCTTTCACTGCTTTCTCACGCTGTTCTCTTTTTCTTTTCAGAAATTAGAATTTCATTCAACATGGCTCCCAATAAAAAAAATGTTGTTTGGAACTATTACGAAAAAAATGACGACAAAACTGCCAGATGCAAGCTATGTCAAAAAAATGTTAAAACGGCTGGCAATACCTCCAATGCAATGGCACATATTAAAAATATTCATAAAGCTGTCTACTTGGAAGTTTTCCAAAATACTAAAAATACTGCTGCTGCTACAAAAGATTCATATTCAGATTTGTCAAACCCTATCCCTAGTACTTCAAAACAAGATCATGCCACGATATCGAAACTTACCGTAAACGAATATCAACTGTCGCCTTCAACTTCAATGTTGTCGTCCTCGCCAATGGATACTAACGAGATAAGTACTAACGATTCTCAAACTGATCACAAGATTGATTATGATAGGCAATTACCTTTTAAACGCCAGAGGTCAATTGAAAGTAGTTTTGGAGAAATTTACGCGTATACCTCTACTGGTGACAAAACTAAAAGAATTAATAATGCAATAATGTTCATGATCAGTAAAGACAATCAACCTTTTTCATTAGTCGAAAATGAAGGTTTCAAGCATCTTTTGAAAGTTACAGCACCTCATTACAAGATTCCTAGCAGAACCACTGTGACACGCTGGTTAGACGAGAAGTATGATACATTATCAACAGTCATGAAAAATAAATTATGCAATGTAGAAGATCTTACCTTAACAAGTGACATTTGGTCAGACCTACAAATGAGAAGTTACCTAGGAATAACTGCTCATTATGGCATCCAAATAGAATTTCACTCTGTAACTTTGGGAGTGTACCACTTAGATGAAAGACATACTTCCGAATATATTGCACAAATGCTCACTAAAACATGTGAAGAGTGGGGATTCAATACTGATAAAGTCACGGCAGTGGTAACCGATAATGCAGCAAACATGGTGAAGGCTGTTGAAATTGCATTTGGGAAAAGAAAGCATATCCCATGCTTTGCGCATACACTAAATTTAGTCGCTCAACACATTTTGGGAATTCCAGAATTACAGCTAATATTAACGAAAGTAAAAAATGTTGTTACTTTTTTTAAACAAAGTTGTGTGGCAAGTGACGAGTTGCGTAAATCAGTTAAAGCTGAAACAAAACTAATTCAGGACGTCCCTACACGTTGGAATAGCACGTACTATATGATCATACGTTTTCTTGATTTAAAAAATGCTGTAAGCGAAATTTTGATTCGTCATAAAACAGCACCGCCGATGTTAACGGGTACGGAGTTGACAATGTTAACATCGCTTCTTAACATATTACGCCCACTGGAAGCAGCGACTAAGGAAATATCTGGCGATAAATATTGCTCTAGCAGCAAGGTCATTCCATTAGTGCACTGCATGGTATCAAAACTGAAAAATCTTATTATTGAAGAACCTTTAATCAAGGAGGTACATAAACGCGCTCTTGCCGAGATTAACAAACGAATGGGCGCCATCGAACAGGTATCATCATTAGCTATTGCAACAATATTGGACCCGAGATTCAAAAAACTTCATTTTGAAGATCCGTTGGCCTGCGGAAATGTCGTTAGTAAAATTAAAGATATAATGAAAAAAAATCAGCAGGATGAATTATGTACTGCAACGGAATCGGACTCGGACAATTCCGATAAAATTAGCCTGTCGGATTATAGCCTCTGGAGTAATCACCATAAACTAGTCCAGCGGAATTGGAAAACGAATAAAACAGACGAAAGTCTATCAGATGAGTTGTCGCTTTATTTGAGGGCTCCAGTTAGTAGATTTAATGAAAACCCATTAGAAGTGTGGGCAGATTACAAAGTACAGTTCCCAAAGTTATATAATATAGCATTTAAATATTTAACTATGGTGGCTAGCTCTGTTCCCTCTGAAAGACTTTTTTCAAAAGCCGCACAGGTCCTATCTCAACAGAGAAGCAGACTGCAAGCCAAAAGAGTGAATAAAATTTTGTTTTTGCAAGGTCTAGAGAAAAAATATTGGGATTTATAAATAAAGTTAAGTAAAAAAGTATGTAGTTGAGTATAAAGTTTTATTTTTAATAAATAAAGTTGATTCGTTTCTTAATCCTAGCTGTTTTTACTTATATTAACCTGAAACCTATCTAATATTGTGAGAATAGTTAAATAAAAACAAATTACTTACGATATATCGAAAATATCGATATAGTTGGACAATATATCGCAAAGTATCGATAGAACACTACGATATATTATATCGAAAAAAATATCGATATTTTTTTTGTATGAACATCTCTAGAGCATACCCACTAAACACCACCGAGGGGAAGTTGGTTTTGGCCTGAATGGCCTCTAAACCTTCATCGGAGAGACCCCGAGGGGCTGAACACGGGGCTTTTATTCCATAACATTACCAGCCTCTTATACTATCTACAAAGAGTCTCAACTGCGTGTTTCAGAGTAGATTTACTAGCGCCATCTAGTTCGATTTTGCATATACATACTATATACATGACATTAACAGTCTATTGCTAAAAAAATTGCGGATTTTAAGTTTGTTGCTTCACTAGTCGTGTGGTATAATATTTTGTTCGAAATTAATTTGACTAGCAAAGTTCTTCAATCCCAGGAATCTAACCTCAATACCGTTACAAATGCTCTTCTTAAAACGAAAACATTTATTAAAAGAGGAGAGCGCAGTTTTTCTAAACTTAAACTGATTAAAACATATCTACGGTCCACAATGACTCAAGAAAGGCTTGTGGGGTTATCGACTCTATCTATAGAGCAAGAAATTGCTGAAACAATTGATTTAAAGGAAATTGTTTCTACATTTGCAAGAATTAAGGCAAGAAAAAATCATTTTTCTTATATTAATGTCTACAGCCTAGCAACAGAATCGTGTCACAAGACTATGCTCTAATTATTTGATTAAAAAATACACTTATAATCTGCTTTGCTTTAATTACCTGAAGCCATGCCAGTACCTAGTAAAAATGTTTTTTGATCTTTGAATATGCTATTTCCGGGTTATTCAAAAGTACAAAATTCGCAGTTTTGTTTGTGCGGAGTTTTGTTTTGTCACTCTTTAATCGGTGTACCTAGTTTTTTTTAGTGTGTTTTTTATGGGCGTCGTTCCAATGTTTTGCCTAGGGCGCCAAGTTTCGTTGAGCTGGCGCTGTTTAAGAGTAAACTTCGTGGAAGTCTTAAAATTATCATAAAATTATATGGTATGGTACTAAATAAACATTTTATACTTTGAACCAAAATACCCTTAAAACCCCATTATTAGCATATGAATTAAAAAAATACATAACCAATATAAATAATATAAATATAACCACGTTCTTTTCGAAGTCGGTTAAATTACAAAATATTGGCACCTATTCGTCTAATTATTGGCATTGGTTGAAAGTAAGGGATAGGTATCTATCATTATAGAAATGCAATGCGTAGGGTACAATAATTGAAACACTGTTTTACTAGATTTGCAGTCTTACTTTATGCTTACTTAAAGGTTATTCTTAACATATTTCGAATTGTAATATTCGATCCATGTAACTAAAAGAAATTAAAAAATACGCATATCGTGGCTACTCACGACATAATAAATGTATCAATTCCGCGATTATTATTAGTCTAAAATAACATATTTGGAATTAAATACAAACTACCTCCAAAATATAAATCAGTTTAACTTAACTTAATAATTATATTCCTTTCATATAGTTTACAGTCTTAAGCTCAAGTGATGAATGTAAATTTTGTGCTGCATGATAAGTGGCTTGATGTTTAGTGTTTATTAAATATGTTATTTGAATCTTATTAAGTTGTTTCAATACTCAATTTTGCCAATGTCTTTAACGTAAATTTGCCGTAAACTTGCTATTGTATTGCTATATTTTCCAACTGTCAAGTCTATTTTGAACTATCTGGCATGATTGATATTGGACATGGGAATAAAGTTTTATATACATTATTTAGAAAATATTATACACTTAACACTAAGATGGAGTCAAGAAAAAGTAAAGTAGATCGTGGTTGCGCAGGGACAGTCCCTCCAGTTGATGTCCCCATAATAATGGCCTTGCCGCATGGAACTCTATGAGTCCCATCGAATAAACACGTTTTATTACATAAAACATATTCTGGAAATATTTAGGTAAACTTTTGGATTACAAATTTTTTTTGTTGTTATCTAAGTATGTATTATATTTATCTGAAATAGAACTCTATTCCGAAATGTGTCATGTTTTAGGCTGTGCAAGGTTCAATTATTGAGGAGTTAGAGCCCAGGAGACTCGACTTCAATGAAGAAGAGGATTCATCTTTAAAAAATATAAATCTTTCCGCTGTGGTTAGTCAGTTGTTGATGGCACTTTCTTTTTTTTTTTTATTTCTAATTTTCTATTTGTTCAAGATGTGTGATGATGAATATTTATCGCGTTCATTACCTGAGGCCTTGACGACAGATTTAGCTAGTGAGATAGATGTGTGAAGCATACGATTACTTAGATCTACGTCGGATTTTAGAGGAGGAAACTTACAGGGACGGTGAAATATAGGAACAAGAGCAGGATAGAGTGCCAGATGTTTTAACTTGCAGTGGAAATTTTGACGAGTTCACTGGCGTTTAAGTGTTATCAAGAGCAAGAGCCCCACTTTTCATGAAACTTCCCTCATAAATATTTTTAAAAAGATTTGGAATCAGCAGATAATGGAACATATAGCAGAGCAGACAAATAAGTACGAGGGGTGATCCAAAAGTAATGATAATCAGTTATTTCTAGTGCACAAAGAAATAAAAAAAATATGTCAGCCACT
>DWNE01008719.1:0-11358 GCA_018249875.1 Cecropterus toxeus | reverse complement strand
ACAGAAATCTAAACTCATCATTCAGATGCCTGTCTGGCCGGGGATCGAACCCGGCACCCACTGCGCGTTAGATCGGTGTGGTAACCGCTCGGCCGCGCGGGTCGTGCGCGAAGCAAAAGTTAGTGAGGATGTAATTGTGTGTGTGTTACGTTTTCAAGTTAAAATTGCTGATCTTACTTGGCTTAAATTTGGCACACAAATAAAAGGTCTGGATTAACACATAGGTCACTTTTTGTGGTGGTAAATGATCGATGTTATAAGATATCGCTGTAAATGGCGGCCCGAAACGCTAGTAATAACTAGTTTAGTATATTTCAAATGAAATAAAAAGTTATTAAAAATTTATAATTGCAGTGAATAATCATTAAAATCTATATTTGTTTATTTTATAAATATGAAGTAGCAAACGAGCGAGCAGTCCACCTGATGGTAAGTGGTTACTGCCGCCTATGGACATTTGTAATCAACTTCATATAGAACAGGCTGAGATGGTCGCCTCATATAAAAGGGAGCCGGCAACCACCCCCTTCCACCGAAACGCAAGAACTGCTTCACGCTAGAAATAGGTGTGGCGGTGGTACTTCGCCGGTCGATCTACATTGGTTCTACCACCTGGCATACCACTATATTAAAGCATAACATGTTTTTTGAATCGACTTAAATAACCTATGATGAGGGTATATGTATTCATCGTGTATAATTATGTTGTAATCTCTATAATTAAATAAACCGTAAACCTCGCGTAATTACTTTACCAGTGTCGAATTTTTAGGACACCTGCGTGACTAAATAAATTGGTTTCAGAAACAATACAGCGTGTTACTGAGTTATTGGAAGTATTTTTCACTGCCATAGCAATAGGCGCTTTTGCCATTCAAATCGCTGCATTTATTTGGTTACTTTTTTATTTTTCTTTTTACTATTTCGTTTTATATTCAATTTATTTTACGTACAATCTTTTAGCTTAATTATACGAATAAAAAGCCTATATAATTATACTCAAATATTAAAATCCCTTTATTAAAGGAATATTTACATACAAAAATAAAACTAACCTAACCTAACCTAATCTACGGATCGACTTAACATTTTCTGTAATACAGTGTAAATATTCGAAGAGGTACACTTTCATATATATATCCTCGTCTAATCCAAGTCGTGGGTTCGTAATAAAAAAGTGAAGAATAGTACCTACTTTGTCGATTTCTCTTTGTTAGAATCCTAGAAAATGAGACTCATTGTGTCGAAATTGGATTTTGGTTAAGACGTTCTCGATTCTTTTTAGACGAGGCTTAGGTTAAAGATATTAGTCTACGTGGCTTCGGAGGGTAATATAAAAGGAGACTTGATGGCACCGATGCTATCCGAATAGGTAGATTCCACGAAATATTTTGATCCAAATACGTTGTACTTTTAGACATTGAAGAGGAAAATGATACATACAGACTTACATTTTTTTATACTTAAACCTAACGATAAGGCAGACGGGCTACCTGATGGAAAGTAGTCACCGTCGCCTGTGGACATTTGCAACACCAGAGGAGTCACCAATGCATCGCCGGCTTTGAAGGAGAGCTCTTTTTACACCCCTCTTGAAGAACCCCATGTCATAGCCCTCCAGGAATACCTCAGGAAGAAGCTCATTCCACATCTTGCACGTTCGTTACATGTTGTCCATTCAAGTATTCAGATTAAAATTTAATTCTTGGTGATTTTCAAAAGATTTAAAATGTTTTAAAAATAATATCTCCTTGCCCTTTTGAAATCTCGAATTAATTATAATCTCGAATACATTATATAATATATGACACATACATGTGTCATGTGTTTGATGTATACATACATTGTAATTAAACAAGAAGTTTGTGTTTGGGCTATATTTAATTTGTATACAACATGGAATTATATTTACTGTTTAATGAACTATTACTGTATATAATTTCATTCAAGCAGATGAATTATACCTAATATTAAGTTATAACAAAGGACTTATTTGAGTCGTCCTATGTGCTAGTTTTACACACCCCTTGATAGGGAAATTTTACCAAAGAATTACGCACGAAGTACCTAATTATATCAAAAGTAACTACATTATTGAGTGTAAATAAAGGCATGTTTAATAAGACTTCAGGTATTCATAATCATGCTTATTTTCCAATCGATACCGTACATGCAAGCCAAACATGTAATGATATAAGGATCATAACACATTCTAATCACACTAAGCCGTAAAACACCATTTACGACTTGTTACAACTAGCCGAAAGCATTAATCTATTTGTTTATTCCGTTAGAGTTAACATATAGGCTGTGATGGTCCAGATATGCGCATCGCAGCCTATATTTTATACCCTTAACGCCATAAATAATTCGATGTTATGATGTTTACGTAAAATGCGACCCGTTTCAATCGGATTCAGATATTGATTGGGACGTGATTCGGACCGATTTGATATTACGATGGGGAAAAGATGCTTTATAAAATTATGGGGATAAGATTTTCTTTGTATAAAAAGTTGCGGTCGACGAAATAAAATTGGAGGAAGGTAAATTTAAGTTTGGTTTTTTTATAAGTTTGTTATAGTAGCAAACGGCATGCAGTTTACATGTGTGGGTTGCCTATAGAAAGGTCTTTAAAAATGACATTGAGGTTTCTAAAAGCATTTTTTTTCAGAGTCAGTTGTTTGAGAGATAAGTCCTTTCAAAGCGGTAAAATGTGTTCTCCCCCCTCTTACTTTTTGAGAGTGTTAAAAATCTGGATAAAACACATTTTGTAGATATTAAGGAAACTTTCAACGTAAATTGGTTTGAACAAGATATAGTTGACAGTTTTTGAGATCCAGCACTCTTTCAAAAACCGAATACCATAACTTTGTAATTCATACAAACTCTATGAAAAACAAACGTATGTTGGTAGTAGGAAAACTGTTTAACTTTTTTTTTTTACAACAGAACTATATTTTCTCTTCAAGATTTGTGGTTACTGTCGCTCATGAATCTTATCGCTTTATCTTTAGACGAGTACCTACAGATCTCTCCCTTACAACACTTCGAAGCGGAATAAAACAGCACTTAATATTGTTGTTATTAAACAGATATAGGTGCCTTTGTAGTCATTTAATATGAGGTTCTACCTTTAAATCAAATTAAATCAAATATTATTTAGTTTTGGGTGTTTAGTACCATGATTAATTATTTTCTAAAATTACGTTTTTGTGTGATATTGCGTACATATAATTTACTTCAATGCGTAAAGTACAGCAATATAATATGTATATCATATAACATTACATAAACATATTGTTGAAATAACATATACTCTATGTAAAATAATATATACATACATTGTTAAAATAATATATACATATACTCAGTTATTTTCAGTACTAATGTATTAGTTGTTTTAATATTCAAGAATGATTTAAGAATCTATGCCTACAAGCCAGTATGTCAGCGCCGGCTGAAACAAATGGCGGCATCGACGAGCGATTTAGCTTAAATTATGGCGGACATTGTCTGCTCCGACTGGCGTAACACATCTCGCTTTCTTAATCATCACAAAGAAACGATGTTTAAGAAATATGAACTGGACCATTTATAACAGTTTGCCAGTTCGTGGAACCAGTGTGGTTCAACCGGAGAGGTAACATCGCCACTCCCATTTCCAGAAGCAGTTTTTGCGTTTCGGTGGAAGGATGTGGTTTGGCAACCACACCTGGCGTTCATTTTTACATGGAGCGATCTTAATCCTGGTCTAAATGCTTGTTTGCTATTACATTATGATAAAAAATTGCGGTAAAAATCAATGGCCATTTAATAAGAAGCGAGTCTCCTAAAGTAACGTTATTGTGATATTATAATGGATAAAGGACATTAATTTGTTATTGCTTGATCTCGATGTTCAACAACATGTAAGAAAAATAAATATGGCAAGAACGGGATCTTTTGCTGTATGTGTGAATTCATTTCGAAGTACACTTTCATTAATGATGCGCAAGCCAAAATCTAGGCCAAGACTTTAAAACATCAATTACATTTATAATTGTATTGGATGAATTACAAGGCTTTAGTTGCGTCTGATACAAATGGCGGCTCAGTCCAGCGATTGAGTTCAAACTATGGCGGTCGTTAGCCGCTCCGACCGCCGTGATGCGCTTCTTTGTTCCTAATGCCCTATAATCAGGGGGTGGACAAACATGGACTGAACAGCTCTTTGCAATCAAATTATTTTGAAAATCAGATTTAAGTTGGGTTTGACGACTTAGTTTATTAAATCTTATAGAACAGAACTATCATCATTTCGTAGTATGAAGAATGGGCATAGTAAGCCTCCCAAGATAAGTTTGGATTTGCTGAATGTCTTTTTCCTTAGAAATCTCATCTTATCTAGGTAGTTATATATTGTTAGAAAGATATATTATTTCACCATTAAAGGTAGAAATTAATAAATAATTTCTAATAAGCTCAAAATTTCAATCGATTGTTATAGATGTCTGAGATTCACACTCTGGACAGGGTGGATGATCCAATTTAGAATCATTAGACTTCATTGCGTAAGAGTATTATAAGTATATTGCTTAATTGTTAAAAGCGTGGATTTAGAATATTTATTAAAGTCACTTAGGTTTATTCGTACCTAAAAATGTTTCACTGGAACAGACTAAATCGAGCGGACACAAGCAAGACGTTGTTGAATGGAAAATTTACATAAAAGTTTCCACGTATTTTTTTAGAACTGTAAAACCTATGTCTATGCGTGAATTTTAAATGACATCATATAAAAATGTAATGAACTTATTGAAATATGATTTTTTAACTTCGACTTGGACGATGCTTAAATATTTCACCAATTTTTTATAGTAATGTAACCTACAAAACTTTTATGTTTTATTAGTCTTCTTAGGGAATGAAATTCCTGGAATCCTATTTTTAGAACTCATTATACACCGAATTTCTGTACAATAGAAGCTTCTAGAATAAGAAAAACTCAACATTTAAATAAATAAATATGAGTAACCTCTACGGTTTAAATTGATTCAAAAATTGGTGTCGTGAGGCATTGCTAAAACATGGCACCTTTGTTTTGATGCTGCAACTTACATTTTTTGACATTTATCGTGTTTGGGCTCATTGAATTGGTTTTAAGAAATAGGCCGTAAATATGGTAATAAAGAATATAAAGCTTGAAATTATAAATTGGTGGTGGGATTTTTAATGTCATCTTGAAAATACTAGATTATTATCCCGGGTCCGTCCGCTTCGGTCACGCTTGCCCTGTAATAAGTATCATGTGGCCAGATCATACATACATCCTCACACACTTTTCCCTTTATAATATTAGTACGATTTAATTCACTAGCTCCAAAAAGGCCTTGAAACTACTAACATATCCTTCGGCATATCGGAAGCATCTAAATTTACTCTCGAATAACTTCACGATGCGGAAATTTGAATGTAACGTGATATTAGCTTTACAGTTATTTCGGGTGATGATATTATTTTAACTCGTGTTTTGGAAAGCGTAATTATGCACACATGAATAATTTACCATTCTCGGGAATATCAGTAACATGTTTGATTAGAAAAACCTTTATCGCACTAAACTTGGCTTCAACTCTATTTGTCTACTTTTTCTGAATAAGTAAAATAGAGTATGTTTCAACATATTCTTCTTTGCCTCTTCAAAGCTGGTTTATGCAGGAAAATAAAAAATAAAAGAAGTTAATGATGTATTTAGTTCTATCCAATGCACACAAATGGTGAATATTGTTTAAGTAGGTGCTTTTCTGTTGTGCATGTGAAGGTCCAAAGCAGTACTGAAATGGAAAAAAAACCGCCGTTATGACGAGGAATGTTATAGAATTATAGGACAAACGAAGCATTTTGTCATATGCCACGTATGAAGATGAACTAGTATTATTCGAGATAGAATATAAAAGCCGTAATGCCTAACTATAAGTTTTAAGACCGTCCGATAGAAACATACGCAATCGATAGCTTATACAGATATCTGATCGGTGAATTTAGATTTCTAATCTAGGTCTGGCTCTGGGTGTTTCCGTATTTATCCATGTTTCCATGGCACCCATGACACAGTAAAACATTATAGTGTGGACTTTAAATGAAATGAAATGAAATGTCTTTATTTTGCATAGGCCTACGGAGGGACTTACAAATTGTCAGTTACAATATTTTTTTCTTACACTACCACCGGATCGGAACACGACCACAACTAAGAAGATCCGGCAAGCAACTCAGCGGGTTTGTCTTTTTTGTTTGTATAATATCTTTTTTCTTTCTTTTTTTTAACAATTTATTTTTTACATTGCAATAAAAATAGCTCCTGTTTCTTGCCTTAAATTTGACTAAACATGAGGCTTGTTTGGCAATATACGCTACACTTTAACAACCAATTAACCATTGAAATCCAACCTTAGCTTTTCCGTAAAGAGATAACAAACAGATACACGTCCTCACAAAGTTTGGCACATAGTATTAGTAAGATTATGTCAATAAATGTTTCTCCTATATGTATGCTTTATCAATCTAGGAATTTACACATAGCTATGTGTAAATTCCTAGATTGATATATCCATGTGTTTCGTCTGACAAATCTTATCTGTATTTTCAGGTTAAAGAAGCCTGTATCCTATTAAACTTCAATCTTTAATGAAGTCCACAAAAAATGATTTAACCGTTTTTATTGCAAAAAATTGCAAATTTTAGGTATTTAGTTATTTTTATCAGATGGCCTAACAACAATTGAATTTGAAGGAAATAGGTACACGTAAAATATTTGGTACTATTTGAAGTACTTAAAAAAATAACTATAATTAATTTAAAACTTTCGGAGGCTAACTGTTGACAAGCGTCTGCCGCAAAATTACTATTGGCAAAAAAAATACAAAAAAATATAAATTTAAAGAAAGTATGTAATTTATCCTAAATATACTTCACATTTCGTGTCATTGTCCAAATAAAATTACTAATTATTAAAAAAATCACAATGTATAAACACATCAGTCGCATTAAGCTGGACACTCCCATATAATGCTTTCGTTTCGTTCAGATTTCCCTTATCTGACGCTTGCAATTTATTACTGTTAAGCTCCGATTTAGCTAAGTGATGTTATTGTTTTAACATTTAAATTAGTCTGACAAGTTTAAATTGTATATTCACTAAACCATTTCATTACAGCTGCATACAATTGTTTATTAAGAATATAACTTAAAATTTAAATGAAACTGGCCAAGATTACGTACTAATAAGGAATTAGGTTAGAATTAAGTTGTCGATTATTTTAATTGTTCTATTATTTATGACCCAATATTATATAATTCATAATTTAACACCGTGTTAATTTATTGATTAATTGGACGAGTTCAGCTGCGATTACGAGGAACAGTGTTTAATTTATTACATTGGCAACAGTTTCAAAAGAAAATCAAACGTACGTACAAAAGGTACCTTTCCGATTTCTGAATCAACAAGTGTCAATAACAACGTACGCTCACAAACAAAAGTATCAAAGGCACTCACCGAATCAAAAATAATTGATAAATTAGCACGAATCACTGAATCGTTCAAGCGCCAGCCACTGCATAACTCTCGTGTGTATTTTAAGCGCGTAACACGTTCAGTTCGGTCGGCCGCCGAACGCAGACTGAGGTGAGGTGATAAGCCACTGTCTGGACATCCTCGATCCTGTGGAGGGGTGAGGGGGGCGTGACGATTGATCTGTGATTTGGCTTCCGGCGGCGTTTCATGTCCTGAATGAAAACCCTCGTACTAACTCGGACGAGTACCTACGTCCTACGTTGCGTACGTGCGAAGCTACGCAGTGTACCTACTTATTTCTTGAATCAGTTGACGTAGATCCTACTAAACAGTATTACAATTTTTTTTATCAGACTGAAGTAGCAAACGACCATGCAGTCCACCGGTAAGTAGTTACTGTCGCTCATGGACATCTGTAAGCAATTTCGTATAAAACAGAGGTTCTATCTGTAATCGAACACAAATGCGTTGCTACCCCAAGGATTTATATGGTCGCATCATATATAAGTGAACCGGCAACAACACCCTTCCACCGAAACGCAAGACCTGGAAGAAGTGCTTCACGCTGGAAATAGTTGTGGCGGTGATACTTCTCCAGTCGAACTAAACTGGTTCTACCACCTAAATAACATTCTTTATGTTTTAAATAACATAGTATGTATTAATATTAAGGATCCGGGGAATATACTACCCCTAGAGAATTTTCCGGGTAATGAGGCAACCCCTCGAGGCTCGAACATTCTTGCCCCACCGCCTTTATATCAATGGAATCGTACATATGAGATCCGGAGAGCAAGACTTCTCTTTCATCGATTCATTCAATTGATGTAACTAACTTCACTCAACTGAGAAGTTTCACTTCAAAAATTAAATACAGACTCGGGCGCAACAATCCTTCCCTATCCATTACAAGGATCAGTCTTGAACGGTAAAAATAAATGTACATATATATGTGCCAGTCCTAATAAGGCCACAAAATTTCGCTGCTAATTGTAGCGATATTCGTTAAAATTGGCATAACTGTAGCGTCTGTAGCACTTTCACCGCCTTTCGAACATTTCCAGATCTTCACATTAAGCTGCTTATTTTAAAAAAAAACGCTTACGATGTCTGTCGACAACTTTCCATACAAAAATCAAATAACACAAACTCCCATGTTTACTCAATGTGAATCAGCCCCTTTTGTTGAAAAAATGTTATTACGGAAAAACGATAGTAGTAATCAACCCAAGATAAGATCAGGGTTTTGCGTAAGGAAGACCACAGACGCCTTACCACTTCTAAGGCCTCAGTAGCCTCGAATTACTACGAATTACTACTCTTCTGCAACACTGCATGAAACCATACGTTTGATATTAGTGGAGTATAAAACATATGCCATTAAAACTTGTGAAACTAAGTTCTATGAAAAATGTATCATTTTCCATTTCCTTCCCTGAATATCAAACTTAAAGAATCAAAAATGTTTTAACAATCTAAAACGGTTTATTTTTTAAATCACACGTAACACAAATAGAACTACTAAATCACACTAAAAAAATAAAATATAATGTACTGCACATTTCTCGAAGAATGTGTAAATCTAAAGAACGAACTCGTCTAATATCGTCAAAATCTCTTCTTATCAGCAATTCTTCACGAACACCCTTAAAAGTTTTCTTAAGGAAAGTTTCTCTTAAGACCAAAACACATCAGCCCTTATCACTACTGTTACGAGATTACTAGATCTACTCACAAAGTAGAAAACATTTATAAATAATCGATGAATGACTAAGTTTATAATTTTTTCCGATTCATCTTGTACCTATATTTTATACATGGGTGTTATTTATGAAATCAAAATATACAATTAAGCTAAGTATAAATTATTAGAAGAAATAAGAAAAGAAAAACATAAAATTAATTCGTAAAGTATACATATATACACAAAATTAATAAAAATAGTGATTATAATCAAACAAACCGTCTAGAATGACTTAATCTTTGTGCAAAGTAGCCCCCAGACTTTTGGTTTCCGGAAAAATAGAGATACAGACAGAAAAGATTATAATTGGTAGGTTACATAAAGCTAGACGCAATTTTCAAAAATAGACAATAAAAGTCAACGGTTTTAAATGTCAATAACGTCATCTTCAATTGAAACTGTAGACCTTAATGGTCCTTAGATCTGTTAACCTAAGTACCCAAGAGACAAATATAAATAGAAAAGATACTGGTGCACAGACAACAATATACGTGACGTTAACTGACGTGCATATACATACATTATTGATATTGACATCATCTGATTTCAATGTATTCAATTTAAATTATTTTTAATTTCAATGTATTATTTTTTTGTAAATTCTTATTAATCGTAAATCAATTATTGTAATTCTATATTCTTATATTTATTGTAATTGTAATCTTAATTTAATTGTATTTTACTTATTAGAGCGTCATTTTTGTCAATGCCGTGTTCACTTGTAACTGTAGGTACACGACCTGTTTAATTTTAAATTTATATTTATATATACTACATTGGTAAACCTTTAATAAATAAATAAAACATCACGATTGCCGTCTACCTATCATGTTCTCGTTATTGAGCTTGGGTCATCTCTCAAAAATTATAAGTAATTATCAGTGCCGGATATACAATTATTTTTAGACGGGGCACAAAACTTTAAAATGCCGCCCCTGCTCACTTGAATTTATTTTTACTATCTTAATTACTTCAACCATCAGATGTCAATTACAATTAGTGGTCATTTAAAACGTATAAGTGTCAAGAGTTCCACTTCCTAATGCTTAGGCTTCAAAATGGTCAAAGTTAAATCAATAATGAGTTGCGTATTCGTTTGCAAGGTTTGAATTTGCCGCCCTCTGAACTTGCCGCCCGGGCAAATGCCCCGGTCCCCCCCCCCCCTCGTAGATACGGGGCTAGTAAGTATAAGTTTTTACGTCATGGTTTAAGCTGGGATTTAGTACTTCACACACAATGGAGATTTTTTAAATCTTTTGACGAATTCTTTGTATATATAAGTCGCCATGAAGACTACAAATAATTATTTTGACGCTTAAACCTCTAGGCTATACCTCTAGGCTAGGGACCAGACTCTACATCAGAAGTTCGACCAGAATTTCTACTCATACATATATATTTTAACAATTAATACAAATTGAAATACTACATTTTCTCGTAATTCTTTTATTGTAGGAGGCGATCATCCTATTTCGCAGGAGTGGCAACGCATCTGTGATTGACTTCAGATAGAACCCTTGTTCGATATGAAATTGCTTACAGGTGTCCATGAGCAATGATAATCGTTTATCATCTGTAGGCTGCATGCAAAATATAATCTATCACACGATTGGATAAAAATATAAATATCACTAGAAGTTTTCATAGAATAGTATAGCGTTTTTTAAATTGAATGTTAATGTTAATTGTATTCAATGATGTCATAAATGCTAAACGTCATCTTCAATTGGAACTGCGCTATAGAAAGGATGTATGAATTTTAATAGATTAAATAACTCATGCAGTATCAAGGGTTCCTAATACACGGATAGAACAATTTGAATGACAATTCGAGGTAAAAGCATTTATGCACTTTTCTTAAACGAATGTTCCTGTTATTTAGCTCTTATAAGTATTTACCATTCATATATACAGACTATATTTGAATATGTTACGGGTACTCACGATATACGGTTTTTTGAATTTCGACCCAGTTAGAACCAGTCCACACGGCGCGTTGCGTTGCGTTGCGTCGTCGCAACGCAAAGGTTTTGACGCATAGCCGGCCACACGGGCG
>DWNE01008718.1:0-11358 GCA_018249875.1 Cecropterus toxeus | reverse complement strand
ACATACATACATACTTCTAACGCAGTCGGGTAAAAATACATTGCCGGTTATGATGAAAAACGTGACTTCAAACGTACAATATACATTGCGATGGACGGGCGAGAAAGTAACTCGTATTAAGTGTATAACTGGGCGGTTTAACGCCTACTCGTAATTTTCTACAAAATTAACTTTAGTTTGAAAAAAAAAGCGTAGCACGCTATTAAATTAAACTGAAGTATATCGAAGTCGTCTAAATATTGTTCAACTTTTAACTGCATTTCCGAACGGTGTGACAGATCATGTCACTAACGATAAAAATGTTACTTTATTTCTCTCACGATTCACTTATCTCTGAAACGTCAAAAATAATTAAAAGAGTTGCCCGTAATTTTAATTAAGAAAGTGATAAGAAGAAGACCCATGTATAGATTTTAACACACGTCAAGCTTAACTTCAACTTGTCATGTGAGTACCTAAATAATATTGTAAATGAACCAGGTAAGAGCGGCTTGAAACCGTCTACTACTTAAAACTGTCTAGTACACAATGTTCGAATATTGATAATCTTTAAACATAAAGCCGTATTAGAAATTAAATAATTTACACTTGATTAATTAAAGAGTACAAGAGATATGGCAAAAATATGCATACATTCTACAAAATATTCTCAGAAGTAGGTTTGAATGATGGTAGAAGCAGTGTAGTTCGACCGGGAAGGTACCACCGCCGTCAGATAAAAAAGGTACGAAGTAAAGTCTAGCAAACCGCTTTCACTCTAATCTCAACAATAAAATAACAATGAATTAATAAAAACTTAACAACCAACGTATGCAACAGCTCGAATTTACTTAACGTTAAAATGTTTGTAACAATGATTTGGTTTAGCTTTGATATAATATGACACTGAATTTAACTTACACTTAAAGGTACCTTTGTGCCATAAATGCACGTGTTTGCACTGCGTCCTGGTGTCAAGGAAATAGGTCAGAAGGCAAACTTACCTATATAACCTCTCATGCGATCTCAATTTAGTGCTAAGCGGACACAGGGAAGCAATTAATGGTAACTTTGATCGGCTTTACTACAAATCTCCGTATATTCAATAAGTATTATATAGCAGTTTCGACCCTATTTTATTCTTAGTCTTAATTTAGTGTTAGTATAAGTAGTTTGCCCAATAATTTAAATCCCTACTATTATTATAAATGTGAATGTAAGTTTGTTTGTTACGCTTTCACGCCACAACTACTCGACCGATTAACATGAAACTTTGTACAAATATTTTTAGAAGTATTAGAAAAAACGTAGTTAAAATATTTCAAAATGAAAATATAAAAAAATATATATATTTTGGCAGACATTGTTTGCCAAAAAAATTAAAAATCCAGCAACTTGACTAAAGTTTCAGCTGTTTTGATTTTTTATATATTTAATGTTATTTTGTTTTGTCACTTATACCTAAGCTATTTCAATGTTTGAAGTTAAGTGTAAGTTTACTGTTTTACTTATAACCCGCTGCTTTTAATTTTTACAATGTTATTCTTTAAATTGCCTTGGAAGCGTCTAGAAGTTGGTGACGGCACCGTGCAGCAAAACTTACAAGAACAGTTGAACGAATCTCCAGCTCACGCAGCACTTTGATTTATTTAAGGGCTTTAACGAGAGCGAAGTTAAGTTAAGCGAAGATAAGTGGGGTGTTACCACAGCACCCTACCTATATGGAGTTCATCCATAGGCGGCAATGACCACTTACCATCAGGTGGACTGCATGCTGCTTACTATGCAAATCTTAATGTTGGTAGTATAATAAAAATTATTACACATACAACCGTAGGACTTTTTACAAATACGGCGATAACTATTGGCTCACTCATTATTTTGTTTATTTTACTTGAGATATTGAGATAAAATGAAATATAACTTAAATAGACTAAGATAATAATCCTATTAACATTAAGCTTCGTCTTGAATTGTTTTGCCTTAAATTTTGGAGAGTAATTGAGGAGCTTATTCTAAGAATATTAAGTACTTATTGAACATTTTACTTTATTTTTCAGCTACCTTTTATTATACGTATAATCCCAGCTCAAGTACTCGTGCTTCGCAGTAGACATAAAAAAGCGTCATCTTTAAATGGTCCAAAATATCTAAATCAAAAGTAGCCTACAAGTTGACAAGGTAAATAAGCTACATCGATAAAAAAAATCATTTAAATCGGACCAGAGGTCCTTGCGTAATTGAGAAACAAACGCACCATCCCATTTTTACATATTACATCCATCCATTAGCCTATCGAGGTCCACTTCTGGACATAGGCCTCCCTTAGATGGCGCCACTCCAATGGGTCCTGTGCCTTTTGATTCCAACGGTTTCCCACTGTCTTCTTTGGATCATCGGTCCAACTGGTCGAGGGGGCGACCAGTGCTCATTTTGCCTAAACGTGGTCGCCACTCGAGGACCTTTCTTCCCCATCGGTTATTATCGATTCTTCGAGCGATGTGACCGGCCCATTGCCATTTCAGCTTGCTAATTTTGAGAGCTATGTCGATAAGATTAATTCGCCGACGGATTTCATCGTTGCGAATAAAATCAGATCAGTTAATAAAAGATCGCTCACCCCTATTTGTTACTTAAATTCATAGGAAGGTACACATAACAAAACATATATTTCAAGTTTCAGTCGGTTTATTTTTAGTGCAGTAATATTTTAAGTGTAATATTTATAACAGCAATTACCTGGAAGTTTCTGTATGGGACGAGCAGATAATTCAATGTGTGCTTTCCTGCTGTAGACCAGAGCATAGACGTTTCCGAGTAGAAACCGCGATGTAAAGATAGATAAGCTTAATTAATGTATTGTAAATATGAAAACACCGTTTTGTTTTTATTTAAATTAATAATTACCCACCTTATACAGAGTTGATATTACCACCAAAGAAAAAATATCGTTACATGAATAGCACATATTAAAAACTATTACAAAAAGATGAATTGCATACTGATGTCATTTCCTATATAGTTGCTAAGGTTACATGAGTTCTTATCAATAACTATACAGTTTTTAGAATTAAAGTGAGTTCTGATTCTGGACGTAAAAAAAAATGGCTACATCTTTATTCTCATTTCAGCTTATAAAAAGTAACATATGTAATAATGGTTTGCGATGCAGTTGTATGCGCTGATTGAATGCAAAAATATACTTTGAGATAGACATTTTTATATTTTTATTATAATTCATCCTAAAAACCAACTTAACCCTTCGTAACACTTATATTCCGATAAGCAATGATCGCCTTAATAGCACTCAAAGTTAAGAAAAGTTGTATCAGCTCTATACATTTACCAAAGCGCTAAGAGCCGGGCGGCGATATCGTTCATACAGCAATAAATATTTTTAACAGTAGGTGTTCTAATGTAGAATTAAACATAAACAGAGAGACCGCGATCGGACTCCTCGATAGCTTATCGGCGCTTCCGCCGATACGAATAAAAAATAATCAGCTTTATTATTAATTTTACTTTTAATTCCTCGTAATGGTTTCAACTAATGAGCTATGGATCGACCTGTATTTGTATGATGATTTATTATTGTATAAAAATAACATTTTTTTTACTTAGGTGTTCTATGTATGTGTATGAATTTATGTTTGTATTTTACTGTTTTAAGATTTCTCGAATATTCTTCAGATTTAAAATTTCGAAAGTTGTTAATGAATAACAAGTAATATCACATAAACATATTACCTACAATATATTACATATCATCTATTATATCCATAGATGACATAACTTATATTCAACCAGAAATCTTATGTTTCTTCTAACCGTTATAAAGATAAGACATATATAAGATTGGCAAAAGATCTCTACACTATTAAGATCCTGTGCATCAAGATTTACGAAGTTGATACTGCAGTATCTAAAAAAACACGCAAACAGATAAATCTTATTATGTAAAAGCGACTATAACGCAAGCATAAGTGCTAGTTATCGAAAGCAAGAACCAGACTAACCAGGGGAGGCTATCGGTGGTATATCTAGCGAGAGTACAGTGATAGCAGAAATGCTAGTAATATCGAGATTTTATCAGCTGGAACCTCGTCGGAAAATGGCTAGTTTGCCGTCCTCGAAGCTCCTTAACAACACAATTTTCTCAGCAAACTTTTATTTTCCTGTACATAAAAATTTAATGAACGAGAATTGTTGCGCAAGCCATAGGGTTCTTTGTAAGCAGCAAACGATGTTAGCTAGGATTTCAATTATGTTACGGATTCTATATATTTCGAGGTAAGATTCATAAACCTGATTGATTTGTGGTAAAAAAAAACTCTTATAGACAATTTTTTTATAATATTGACGTAGCTAACGAGCATGCAGTCCACCTGTTGGTAAGTAGCCACTACCACCCATGGACATTTGTAAGCAACATATTATAGAACAGTGGTCCTACCTGAAATCTATTACAGATGCACTGCAACTCCCGAGGTCCGAGATGGACGCCTGATAGCAAACACACCGTTACACCGAAACGCAAAGCTGCTTCAGGTTAGAATTAGGTATGGCGATTGTACCTCCCCGGTCGTACTACACTGGTTCTAAATATCTACCACATCATGCCATCTACCACATGCAACTTTTTATATTCCCGACGAATATAAAACGTTGCATGTCCTTTACAAACGAACTTTTTGGTATTTATTACTTCGAAAATAGACCAAAAATACCTGCCTCGATGTAAAAGCAGGTATTTTTTATCAGTATTAATCAGTTTAAATTATATGCGTCCTATTAAAACAAGGCTACACATAACTGCCTGATGCTTTTCCTTAGATTTCGATCAAATGAGTTCTCTCATAAAATAATATTCGCATCATTAAGAAGATGACCCAAATACCTTCCAGCTAAACGTTTACTTCCTTCCTTGGCTTTCACGGAAATACTAAACAGAGCTGTTCTAATAAGAAACAGAAAATACCTACTAATCTATATCGGTGCAATTAAAAGTCCATTTTTGTTTAAAGTAGCAAATAACCATGCAGTTCATCTGATGGTGAGTTAGCACTGCCACGAATGAACATCCGTAAGTAACTTCATATAGAACAGTGATTCCACCTGAGGCCATTTTTTTAGATTTAAGTAGCAACCGAGCATGCAGTCCACCTGATGGTAAGGTAAATGCCGCCCTGTAAGCAACATGATATAGAACAGTAGTTCTATCTGAAGTCGATCGCAGATGCTACTCCTGAGGACTAAGATGATCGCCTCGTATATAAGTGAGGTGGCAACCACACCCTTCCAACGAAATGCAAGAACTGATTCACGCTATGAAATAACTTGCTTCATATGAAAGAAACTGGCAACCAAAACAACATCTCACTGTCACGTTTGAGTAAAAAGTCTATAGTCCGCCTTTTACCAAATGAGCTGATTACTTGAAGTCGAAATAAGTCAGAATTCAGATGCTACATGGTCATCGAAAATATCGTAATGAGGACCAATATTCTCAACGTGGTTGATTTTTTTTTTATATTGTAGGATTCACATATTTTTAAGCTACAGAAGTAAAATACGACCATAGTAATTGGTACCTGCAGCTCATGGACACATAAGCAACTTCATATATAACACCCCTGTTAATAATATCGGAGACCCGGAGAACGGTGACCCGGAGGGTAAGACACCCTCCGGGTCACTCATGCGCTCCGGCTAAGTCGACATAAGAGCGGTGGGGAAAAGATGTTTGGGCCTCGAGGGGTACCCTCTTTACCTGGGCAAGTCCCGCTTTCGAATATTTCCTAGATCCTTAACATTTATACACTAGTAACATCGTTAAAAACATTATAACAAAGAACCCGACTGCTTATAACGAAATTTTTTATTTAACGCTCATATGAGTTTTTGTTAAAATAGTCAAGTAAAAGTATTATAATATTTCTATTTTTCTATTAACTAGCTTTCATTTGATACCCAAATTGTCGTAATACTACAAAAAAATGTCACAATCTGTCAAGCCGTTTGGGCTGTAGCGCGTGCCAAAGAAGTGGACATACATCTGGGGCGTAGCTACCGCCGTATCTGCCGTATCAATTATACAGGGCCCCCGAGCCATGGGGGCCCCCAACGTGCGTAAGAAAAAATTAATAAAGACTGTCAAATTGTCGGAAAAATAATTATGACGAATAAATATTTCTTTTACATAATAATCCATCTAAACATTTTTTTCTTTTGTGGGAAACCCTTCTAAATTTACCCTTCCTAAGGGCCCCCACATTTGTTTATACGGGGCCCCGCCAAGGCACGCTACACCTCTGGGAAAGGGGGGGGAGTTATCATGACATTACGACCATCAAATGAAATCAGTAGCCAAAAGTATATATAATAATGCTATTATATCGCTATATTGACGAAAACATACAAAAAGAGTTAAATAAATATATCACTTGAAAAAAATGTATTGTTGAATTCTACGCAATCAGTTTTTTGTTTTTATACTTTTAAAAATCTTACTCATTAATCTTAAATTTAATTTCAGTCTATTATCAAGGGCCTTTAATATTTGGTCTTTGAATGAATTTAAGTTCTCCTTTCTGAAATTAGCCCTAGTGATATTTCTAATAACATTTCATGGTCCTAATGTAAATTACTGTCTATAATGTGGTCACTCCAATTTTTTCAAGAATTTCCAATTTCCAACTTTCACTAACTAATTCAAAACAATGTCTGAAACATTGCTTTAAGTTCAAAATTGAAAATCCGAAGTTTTTTTACTTATTCCTAATTATGTTTACTTTTCAGTTATTTATAAATTATTATCGTCGTTCAATTATAATGATTTAAATTTTATTTTTACAGTAATAAATACTTACACGCACACGCTTTCTACACTCATAACCCCACACTAGAATTTTCTCCTGTGTCGTGGGTGCCTGGACACACAAGCACGAATACACAAACACCCAGACCCAGAACAGAAATCTAAACTCATCTTTCATTTTTCTGTCTGGCCGGGAATCGAACCCGGGACCCATTGCGCATTAGACCGGTATGGTGACCGCTCGACCACGCGGGTCGTCAAATATATTCGTCGTCACTTAATAGCTATATTTAGGGTTTTAGCACACTATCGTGGTTGGAAATCTAATGCAATTAGTAAATCCTTTCTTAGCGAACGTCTACATCATAAATGAAGCTATTATCTAGTTTCCATGATTCTAGTTTTAATAGTTTAGACGCAAGAAAACGAACTGTCGTAATTTACACACTTTGCTTATATGTTTTGAACACAATTAAAAACATTTTTTTCTGCGTTAAATGGTGTAGACCCATAGGCTATACGATAAATAATGTTTTCAAAAACAACTCTCCAATTTCATTTCTATGACAAAGCGCAAAATAAATATGTTTTCTTGTTTTTGAAAAAAATGCTATATGGGTCGAAACGAATCAGACACTGCAGACCCCTAGATATGATTTTTTTGTTTCTAGTGAACCATTTGAATTTTATCAATTACATTTGTGTTCCGATACAGATTTTGATTCATGAATCTAGTACTTATTAAACCCCAAACTGAAATTATACTCTACGAACGTAACTCTTCCTGTAAATGTGAATTAGTTTACATCAAGTTATCGGGTGAACGGAGTCTTAGATAGAGATGAGAGATGAGAGATAGTTGCCATATACATGTTAAGAAGGTCAAGTAAATTTACTGTAAATTCAAGAAGTCATATTTGTTGTGTGCCGTTACTTACCGCTGTTTGAATTGAATTTAATCTATATCGATACTTACATATATATAAAAATGAGATGGTGTGTGTCTGTGTGTTATGTAATTGCGCAAGAACCGCTGATCCGATTTACATGAAATTTTTCATAAATGTACCTTATTTAACTAGTCAGTCTATAGTTTGATTTCGATATATCGCTATTTAAAGATGGCGAATGGTATTCGATTTCACCCAAAGGTGATCATTTTGAATAAGAAAGAGAACGCTATGAAATAGCAAACTTTTGATGACATATACAAGTTTAACATTTAATTTTATATCCGGGAGATCCTTACCACTTTTCATATATCTTCAAAGGCTGGCGAGTAAAATTATTTTTTGTCTCGTAGCGAAGAATGGGTACTTTCACTAGTTATTTATGAATATGTATGAAGCTTATTCTTATTTATATTATTTACTGACATGTTTGTTAAGGATACACCTAGAGGGGGACATAGGGGAAGGTACAATTCGTCATTCATAATATTTCCTTAATCGATTACTGAACAGGAGAATGTCTTATTAGTAGGAGAATTACATTTGTTGTGGAGTCAAAAGTAAAAAAAAAAACATTAAAAAAATGTATTTACCGTTGGCCCTAATAGCCTTAACAACTTCACCGGGTTTCGGTGACGAGATGGAGGCTCAATTAGGACTAGAAGCAAAGGGTTGGAAGGGAGGGATGATTCTGGTCCGTTGCCAGATTCCAAGCATATTAGTGATCGCAATGGTTGTTGATTTTACAAAAAACACTGTTTCCCATTTCCTGGATTTTGTCCATATTGTTTTGTCTCTTACGATATTCACAGAAAGCAAGCGAATGTATTGTCCAATTTCCAAGCGATCATTTATCATAAGCAGATTTGCTACTTCCACTATTGATTAAGCTTATACAAGTATCTTACATGCATACAAATAAACATAAATAACGTGACCTTTAGTACAATAGGGCATCTATTGTAGTAGAGGTCAATTAAATGTAATATAGTTGTTAAAAATCTGTAAGCTATTGGTAAACATAGATGAAGAATACCTTGGAGGTAGTCCATTGTACGTGAGCCTCATTGTATAGCGTTATTAGGTATTAGGACTATATAAGCTTCAAATATCGCTAAGCCGACTTGTGAGGTAGTTATGATGGTATCATGTGAACGCATGGTCGAAAGGGTTTACGAGATAGATATGAAATATTATTCTTTTTTTTTATAATCTAAACCAAGGTATCGCTGCCGCCTATGGACTTCTGAATCCTACGCTAGCACTCTTGATAGCTAAAATTGCCTTTATTAGGTCTACTGGCACCCCCACCCTTTCAACGAAACGAATGGCTTGCTTACGTTATAAATAGATGTAACCTCAACATATTTTCCAAAAAAAATGTATTTTGTAATGCCCCTCGTTTTTATACACGCTTTCACTATATAGAGAAAAGATAAGATAGAGAAAAACAGGTATAAAATGTAATAATTTCATAAAAATAACGCAATTGTGTTCTGTTCTGCCAGCATTTAATATGTAGATCTGCCGAATATAGACCTCGCCTAACCTGCGCCAATCCACCAGTCCTGATCCCGGAATCCAGTGGTTTCCTCGTCTTACAGTTCTAATGCCCAGACGTAGTCTATCCGAGGATTTTTCTACCCTATCAATTTTCTATCCTACAAAGGATTCGGCCAATACATACCCACTTCAGATGCTGCTTGTGTCATAATTACGCTAATACCTATTTTTCCAGTTTTCGCTTAGTCGGACAATCGAAAATAACCTAAGATTAAAGGACTTAGAAATCAATCAACAGCAAAAAAAATAGTGAAGTCTTATAAAAAGTAAGAAAATATAAGTCAAAGAATTATTAGAAGACGTTCGAAAGCCACACGCGTTTCGAGAAATTATTCATGAACTTTGAAATAGAAGTATGTTTAGAATACTAAAAGTTGATTTGTATAAATTTCGTTAAATAATTATTATCTCAATCAAGTTATACTGAAACTTTCAGCAAATGAAAATATAAGGATGATATTATGTTGGAACATGCTAGTTAGTAACTTATTTGTTCGTTCCTAACTTCTGACACTCGCGCTGAGTAGTGTTGGTGTTGATTAGCACCACTCTCTCGTTGAATAGAAGTCGCAGAAGCCGACTAAGGGATATAGTCCAGGAGTTAGGCAGCAATATCTGTGTAACGTTAGCACCTACTGCGGTCATCAACATGCTTGCCAGGAACGGTGGCTGTTAGCAAAAACCCTCATAAAGGTAGGCTTATCTCCATCAGTGGAACGCATAAAACTGATGAATCAATTTTGATGAAGGTATGCGACCACAAATACCGTCATCCTTCCCGGGGTTCGAGCTCCAACTCTTGCCGCCCGCAGCCCCGGAAGCGCCCTTCAATCGCCTCTTACAATAGGCAGGGGATACCTTGGCCCTATTCTGATGCCGAAACTACAGGAACGGTGTTCCCAGCCCCGAGCATTAAAAATGCCTCAAATAACAGAACTAACAGCACCGTTTAAGACTACTGTTAAAGACCGAAATATCAATGACTGTGTTGTCACCGTAGCTGAAACGCAGAGGGTTCTATCACCTCTAAAACACTTACAAGATAACAAGTTAACCTTGATACTTACTCGTATATATTTGACTTACTTTTATATAAGGCGACCATCTTAGTTCTCGTAAAAAGCAATGGAATCTGTAAATAGACGCCAGATAGATCCCCAGTTCTACATGGAGTAGCTTACTGATGTCCATGGGCACTAATGACCACTTGCCATTAGATAGACGCATGTTCGTTTGCTACTTCAATCTTACAAGGAAAAGAGAATAATACAACGCAAAATATACTCTATGTAGCGTTTACTTATGTCCGCTGTAAATCGGACCGCACTCTACAGTTGTCCTTTAAACTAAGCACTCGCTAAAACCCGATGGTCTGGACAATGTATGTATACACTATCGTACGTCATTCTGTAAAATTCGTATGCTAATTTTATATCTTCATGTTTGTTTCAGGATCGTTTGATCTGACACATCGCTATGGTAAGTAATGAGTTATTGTATGCAATATACATACATACCAACCATGTCTGTATAAATGCTTCTAAAGTACTACCTCTATGTTTATTTTGTACCTAATACTAGTAATCTAATGAATTAGTTAAAAGACGCTATAAGAACAAATGCCTAAAATTAAAAAATATATTAAATGGGGCCATACGTTTTTCGATTAATATATTGAACCATAATAAGTAGATATTTTAATTTTGTACAATGCACCTTGTACTTATTACTTGTACAATTTTTTTGCAACATATATAAACGATTAAAAAATTCCTTCCTTTGGGAAATTGATTAAATAAGCAGAAAATTTGGTTGGTCGGAGCCATCCACTTGCGAGTTCGCCTCACAGTTGACGAATTATTGTTTTCTATGTGCAATGTGCAGAAATTCAAGTTCTGTTCTGATGGGGATTGCCCGCTGTGGGCATTGGCAGCGCTGCACGCCCTCGGCAGTCTACCTGCACCACTCTTCAGAGGTCTACTGCAGCACATCGTTGAAGAGCAACCTGTGAGTAATCCACTGGATATTTACAGAAATAAAATAAAAAAC
>DWNE01008717.1:0-11358 GCA_018249875.1 Cecropterus toxeus | reverse complement strand
GGTCGCCTCATATAAAAGTGAGCCGGCAACCACAACCTTCCACCGAAACGCAAGAACTGCTTCACGCTAGAAATAGGAGTGGCGGTTGTACTTCCCCGGTCGAACTACATTAGTTCTACCACCTATCAATACTACAAACTACAAACATACAATACTACAAACATACTAACAAACAGATTTTAAAATGTCATATATATGTCTAAGAATGTTAATATCTTATGTCAAACAATAATATACTCTTAAGTACCTATATTTGATATTTTCAAAGAGATCAGAAGTACCCACGGAGGGTACTATTTCAGAGTTCGAATTTAATACCGTTGAGGTTTACGATCTTTAAAAATGTGCAGAAAAATCTGATCATATTTATTAATATTAAACAAGTAGCAAACATGACACCTGGCGGTAAGTGGTTACTGAACCCATAGGCTGCTATAGTTGACTACTAAAGAAGATTATACGTCTACCTGAGGTCGGCCGCAGTTGCCTTGCTACAGCTCAGGGCTAAGTTACAACACTTTTATATTCGGCGACCATCTCAGTCCTAGGGAGTAGCAACGCATCTGTGGTCGACCTCATATAGAACCCCAGTTCTACATGAAGTTGCTTATAAATGTCAATGGGCGGCAGTAATCACTTACCATCAGGTGGGCTGCTTGCTCGTTTGCTACTTCCTATTTACAAAAAAAAAACTATATTATGTGTTTTTTTCCACCCTTCAAGTTAAAACCCAGCAATGTTTAACGCTGGTGTTATAAAGCAGAAGTAAGTGAAACATACAGTAGCACTTAACGCTGGTATTATAAGGCGGAAATAAGGCTAACGGTAATATCTTCAGAATCGAACAACAAACGATTGTACTCCTTTCATATTTTTGATTAAATCGGTTAAACAATTCACCATAACTTTCGTCCTTGTAAGTTTCCAGTAAATTCAATTGGATCATAAACGTGAAAGTCAGATCAATTTTGATTGCGGGGACAGAACGTATCGCAAAACACAAGAAAACCCACTACCCTTTACGAGCGGCCCAATAAAGAAACAAAGGAACACAGTAGTGAATCGTAAAAACAACACTAATCCCAATGTGTCCCAAAAAATCCCGCACTGAAAGTGCCCGCCTCGCGTTATACCGAAAATATTGTCCGTGTTTTGATTTATGGGCCTTAAAAGCGGCCCTTGCCTCTCGCCTCCAGTTATTGTTTTTCCTCTTTATAAAAATTGCGGGCATACTTTCCCTCGGTTATAGTACACCGATTCCAGTCAAATCTAATCTTGATTTATTTCCCGTGTGTTATTATTTGAGGTTAATCCATTTCATGCGTATAATGAGTAAAAGTTCCGCGTGTCTGTGCATCGCTTTTTCATTTTCATTTAATTGAATAAAGATTTATAGACATTACTATAACTTTTATATGTCATTTATGTATATCTTTGTACATCTGGTTGTTGTGTGTTTGAAATCAAATCAAAACTACTGGATTTAATAAAAAATATTATTTAAATCCATCAGCATATTTGTTTATTTGCAATAACAATTAAGTTTTTACTTTTTTATTTTTATTTTTAAGAGAAGTTAAAACCGCTGGGAAATTCTAGTGTGAAATAACTTATACATTTCTGTAAAACTCTACCCAATTTGGTAGTACAAACTCTGCCTATTTTTGTATCCTATTAATTATTTATTATTTATGTATTTTATGCGTAAAATAAAAATACATTAAAATACACTAGTATTTTAATGTACTTTTATTTTCCTACTGTTCCTTTTTATAAAGTTAGGATAAAATATTATAATTATATTCACTAGTTTGTTATATTTCGATACAATGAGGCAAGAGTATATTAATTTGTAAATGTTTTTAGAAATCCATCATCTTTCTGATACCTAGAATCACTTTGTTTTTCCCTTTTTCTTATTTTTCATCCGGTAGACTAATGGATCCCAAGATATCTGATAAATCATTATTGTCCTGTTTATAATAGTATTATTTTCTAGATTATTTGGTTTAAGCAGTCTAGCTAGCTACTGACTAATGACACCCAAGAGAACCTCTTTACTTAGCTTGCCTAGTTTTTAGAATTTTAAATGAATAACTTGAGGGTGCTTTCATGCATAATTCTTAAAAACTGTCATACAAAAATGTATGTTAATTTCGGATTCTTAATTTTCTTAAAGAGTAAGAGTAAAGTGCATGAGATTGTTGGCCTCAAAATTTGTTGTACATTTAAAAAAAATCTTATTAATTTAAAGATAACACTATATAGTATTCTTCGTTATTCTTCATCTCTCATAAGGACAGTACCTTTGTGGTATTCTGGCTTCGAGACTATGGTTAGAATGGTAAATAATAATCACACTAGGCATTGGAACTTAGTAGAAGTGTGTGAAGCTCATACGCTTGTGTACAATCTACAAAGCAACGACTACGGACGGGAGGTAAAGGGTGAATATTGCAGAGGGCGCGTTAATAAGTTGGTCCCTATTATTGTAATTAAATCTATTTTAGGATTATATCGCATTGCCACATAGCCCTCGGGGGTAATACGTACGCATCTTCGTCCGACCGATCAGATATCTGGGGTTGATTATAGTTTTGTGTGAAAATTACCATCTACTATCATATACCAATCACCATACATTTTGCCGATTCCATATTATAAAGAAAAATGTCTGAGAACCGCCGTGACCGTATAATATGAAGTGAGCTACTCGTTTGCTATTTTCTTAACATAAAAGTTTCAAAACATCGTTGTTCATTAGCTAATCTATCTTTCAGCTATGTATCTCACTTCTCGACCGTACTAATTCAATCTGTACGTTGAACTTTCGCAAAGCTCCCGCAAAATGTTTATTCCCGCTCTAACGATCGCAATGGAACCTAAATCTCAATACGAGGGTCCGCTGACTAATTACTGTTTGCAACTCTAATCTTCTTACAGTATCGCATACGTAGATCTATAGATAAACGACGTGATGAAAGGAAATCATCTGCGTAGCGTTTGCACGGATGATGCAAACTACAGTTTAGATCAATACCGTGTTTCTTTTTCAATGCATATTTTTGGTTTTCCGATTGTCACGTAACCCTGGCGATTTTTTCTTTACAAATAAAAATAAATCGTCTATCTACATATCTATATTTTCGCCATATTATTATTCGCTGTAAATACAAATACGACCCGCGTGGTCGAGCGATCACCATACCAGTCTAACGCGCAGTGGGTCCCGGGTTCAATTCCCGGCCAGACAGAAATATGAATGATGAGTTTGGATTTCTGTTCTGGGTCTGGGTGTTTGTGTATTCGTGTTTGTGTGTTCATGGCATCCACGACACAGGAGAAAATCCTAGTGTGGGGCTATGAGTGTAGAAAGCGTGTTTTTTTTTAATAATATAAGACTATTTCCTGTAGTCAATATTGAGATTTTTTTAAGGAACTGGCTTTATTGCCTCATTATTGAAACTTTACAATTAATAAAACACTGAACAACAAACCATTCTTCTAATAATTCAAATTATCAAACAGTCTGCAAACTATGTAACAAATGATTCTGTTAAGGTTTAGTATGTATACATTAAAAAACCATTACCGCTCCTAAATCGCGTTGGAAAACCCAATAAATACGCTAATTTCACTTATCGCAAAGCCATTTACGTAAGTGGATCTGTACTGCTGTATGTCACGGTGGCGTGGAAGTGATATAAAATGTTGAATTTGGTTTCGGTCCAACCCTTTCTGGCTTCGCGCTGTGAAGTAATTGTGTCTTTTGTGGTTTCCGGCGACGTGTGACCCCTAATAGGCTTGCGTTTTTCGCCTTTGAATCACGCCTATATAGTGTTGTCAGGCGAGCGGTGAAATATGTGCTGAAATACAAATATTCCAGTGACATTCTTTTGTTCGCGCTTTCCTTTGCCTCAGTGTGTGCGCGTGTAAATAAATCACTTGTACGTCTTTTAAATGTTCCCGTTTTTACAATAACTGTACCTTATCTACCATCCTTTGAACTTTCGAATATCTCTAGCCGGATTTGTAATTGGACTTATGAAAAAATCTTTGTATCGTCTCAAAGGCACTGTGACGAAAATATATTCATTGTCTATTGAAATAATACAGAGATTTTTACGGTTAAAGAATTATTAGCTTCAATCACGTTTTGAATCATGACCGACTAAAATACATTGTATTTCTTTATGGAAATGAAATAAAGTACTTACAGCATTCTTCATCATATCGGCAACACCTTAAATATATACCCAATAGTATAATTCATTCATGACTCCAGCGATGCATTCCCAGAAAATAGACGAAAAGGGAATAACATATATTCGTTTAAAATTGTAGTTGCTTCGAGGCACGTCACATCGCGTGTTACGAAAGCCCGCGAGCTCTGTAATTATGTTACATGCAGCAAATAACAGGGCGCAATAACTGTTATCCCTTACTTCGTAGCAACTCTTGTGTCTTGTGTACTTACACCGGCACTTAGACTTTACTTAGAGTTTACAGCTTGCCGTAAGAAGCATGAATTTCCTTTATGAATATGTGACTTTTGATGAAGTTTAGTATGCATACTTTTAGGATGATGCAAAATGTGATCTACTAACAGTACAAATTAGTCTAATGGTTTGAGATTTATTCATGGAATGAGTACAGTTCGACCGGGGAAGTGCCACCGCCATACCTATTTCTAGCGTGACGCAGTTCCTGGGTTTTAGTGGAGGACGGCCACCGAGGGGGAGTTTTAGTGCGGTAAAAATCCCACATAACCCGGCGTCGGTCCCACGGCGTCGGGTATCCATTGAAGGTTTCCCCCTCGAAGAAAAAAACGGGTTTTAGTGGAAGGGTGTGATTGCCTGCTCACCTTTATATGAGCCGACCGTCTTAATATGTATTAGTATAAAGACAGTGGCCATTTATCATTAGGTGCACTGTATGGTCGGTTGCTACTTCAATTTAATTAAAAAAAAACTGCCTGTTATGCGGGAATGGGGTTCGAATCTCAAAGCTGATGTTTTGATTTAATTATTTTTTACAATAATTATCATTTACTTTAATAGTGGTGATGAACATCGTGAGGAAATTTAATAGGTGTTCACAAAATAAGTATTCGCCAAAGTATGTGAAGTCTACTAATCCGTACTTGGCCGACGATGAAAATGATCTAAACCCGGATTGGTCCACAATACCCAGAAATGGGACTATAAAGGGTGGTTTACCCTTTTTTTGATTAAAGTTTCGTGGTTACAGAATTTTCGGGGGTGATAAATCAATTCTGTTTCGCGTTCGAAGAAAATTCGCTTGAACTGACTAAGCTCATTATAAGTTATGTGGCCTAAACTATATAATTCTAAGCGTAACTCGATCATCTAGTAAATATAACTTAAGTAGCAATAACAATCCTTTACCTCAGTAATAGACAGGAACCCCGGGACATTTATGTACTTAGAATTACGTAAGCGCTTTAAATTGAAACCTCAGATTTTTTTATTATTTAAACTAACACACACACACACACGCTTTCTACACTCATAGCCCCACAGTAGGATTTTTTCCTGTGTCGTGGGTACCATGGACACACAAAGACGAATACACAAACACACAGATCCGGAACAAAAATCTAAACTCAACATTCATGTTTTTGTCTGGTCGGAAATCGAACCCCAGATTAAATAAATAAATAAATACCATTTTAGGGCATTATCAGGTCTATATTGGGAGACGACCTGTCAGTCCCGATCGTGGTTCGCACCATTGTCGCAGTTGAAAAGTCGTGGCAGGTAGGTACTGCGATTCGGTTCGCCAGCTGACATTGCTAGGCCTCAAATGCATTATTAACTCATTCAAGTAACCGCGCAGCGAATGTCCAGAGGAACATCACAGGGTTTTAGTAAGTAAGGGTCCTGCATACCCCTTACGCTCCCCTGGCGGAAGTAATCCATGAGAATTACTTCGCATTAACAAAAATACTACATATAAAATCTACATACATATGTATAACAAGCGTTTAACCCCTATTTGATCCCCTTAGGGCTTGAATTTCTAAAAATACTTTCCTATCGCTCACTTACAACATAAAATGATGAACCTTATACCAAATTTCAAGATTCTACATATACATACAGTAGTTTCGGCTGTACGTTGATATATATGTAAGTCAGTGAGTCGGAATTGCCTTTTGTATATACAGATAATTTGCTTTGTCATGTCAGGTGATTCCAGTAATGGATGGTATGTTATTATATCAATTTTTCCTTTACTTCGGCCAGTTTAATGGTGGTGCTGTATAATTTAACCGCGTCGGTTGTGTTTGTGCTCCGTCGCTAGGTGACAGCCGTCAGGTGCGTGCCATCCCATAATGTATTGATTTTATTTCGTAGGCATCGTACTATTTCTATGAGACTTTGTTGCTTTTATACCGCTACATGAAATCGGTCTTTAGATACGAGTTAAATTAATAGCAGATTTATTTGTAATTTGAAAACAAATGTGACAGTTTTCTTTATCGTATCCGATTTCTGTTTGTTAGAATTCTGGAATTAAGTAATCCCTGCAGTAAATGGAAACCTTTATGTCAAATAAATAGAACAAATATATTACGATGTAGAACTACACCAACATCTTTTTCTGATATAAAACAGTACTGTTCTTTATTTGATCTGTGGGTAAGGTAAGTAAGGTATACTAGAATCGGTCCAACTTAAACTTCTTTTGTTAATTCATTAGGTACGATTTATCATAAGGTACGTAAGGCTTACTTGTAACATTAATATGAGAAGAAAAGTACAGTTTATTATCCATATTATTGCCAATAGGGATAAACCGTTTCACCTATAAGTAAATAATTAGACTGTCTAATATAACACCTTTCCTCTTTTCAGTAAATATCTCATAGAAGACACTTCTAATAGAAAGTTAACAGGTTTTCCAAAATTATACAGTACCAAAACTATTTTGTAATGTATTGTACAGCTGCTTAAACCTATAACATAGAGAGAAAACTCAGCGCATCAGTTTGCTACAAATAAATTTATCGCATAGAGGAAATAACACCTAAATGAACAGAAGTTTTTCCTCTAACCCCAATAATGTTAGCTCGCGGATCAAAACAATAGTTACAGTTCATTCGACATGACAGGAACATTAGTCGCTATTTTCGAGATTTTGGGCTTATTAAATAAAAAGATCTTCGTATTAAGAAAATAATATTTCCTTTTTTAAGCAATACTTTATTCTGGTGTGATTTGTATGATAAAGGAGACAATACCCGACCCTTACAATACTTAATAAGTAATTTCCAGGTGGTAGTACCAGTGTAAACGGGGGGTATCACCACCACACGTATGTCTAGCGTGAAGAAATTGTTGCGTTTCGCCGGGAGTGTGGTTGCCGGCTAACTTATATATGAGTCGACACTACTAGTCCTCAGGAGTAACACATCTATGATCGACTTCAGATATAACCCCTGTTCTATGTGAAATTGCTCACAAATGTCCATGGGCGGCAGTAGATATTTCAATAAGATAAAAAAACTTACTTATCCGAGACGTTGCAACTTAGTCCTCATGGGTTACAATACATATGTGGCCGATCTAACGTAGGACTCTCATCATATCAGGGGTTGATCGGAAATGTCTTTGGGTGGCAGTCACCGTTTACCATCAGATGTAGAATACAGTCCGTCATTCTCGTTTGCTACCATAATTTTATAAAAAGCAGAATATATATGAGATTATTTTATTGTGACCATTCTTACCATTTACATTACTTTATCTATACGCTTCTTCTTTGAAACCAGAAAAAAACACATATAAGCACGCATATACAAGCGATAAGACCAATATTGACAGCACCGCAGCCCATGAACGACGTAACAACGTTCACAAAATTTTTCACATTCAACCTAAAGCCTCCACTTAAATCATGGATAGAGCTCATCGATCTACGAAAGTCCCGTTAAGCTGAGGGTCGAGGAATAACCCGCAGATATCCCGTAACGAGAGCAACAAATACGCGGCGGCCATTTCTCAAACTTGCGAGTTTCGGCCGGAATAATGGAGACTTAGAACGGTACTATGGACAATGCGTGAAATGTAGGCTGTTACTGGGGAGATATTTATTTTCGGCGTTACAAATGATTTCACAACTATTTTTATATCGGGGAAAACTAAGATTTATATTTGAAACATCATACCAACTCCTATTACGTATTTTATGTAAAAGGTTTTGCTGTATATTTGTTTTATTTAGCTTAGTTCTAATTTACATTTTTAAGACTTAAGTTTGAAAATTCGCGAAGGCAATGCTGTTTGTATCTTTGGTCTCACATCTACGAGGTAGCCATTTAGCATTTTTTCATTATTTTAATAAATGTTAAGATAAGGTTTTCAATTTTTTTTAAAGATTAGCCATTAACCATTTTAAAGGTTTATATTAAACGCACACTTACATGAATCCATTTAATTTATAAAAATCTAAGAAAATTAAATTGTCTTAAGTGCAGAAAGAACTGTACTTTTCTTTTTTCCTCTATATAATACGAGTATATCTGATAATGCCAACAATTAGAAAAGCGTCACGATATTGGAACGAGTTATAAAACAGAAAGTTAAATGCCCAATGCCTGATGCTCAAAATGAGGTTTTACAAAGATAAAAAGAATACATCGCGACTGAGTAAAACTTACAATTCTTCTTGAATCATACTCATTATACAAGGTACAACGAGTAAGGTTATACCGGATGGGTATCAACACCACATCTGTTGTGTTTCTGTACAAGAGTCTGGTTGCCTGCTTAATTTAATATGGACCATGTTAGTACAAAGGAGTAGTAGACATCCGTGATTGACTTCTGTTAGAAACCCTGTTTTGTATGAAGGTGCTTAAAGATATCCATTGTCGGTAGTGAACACTTACCACCGGCAGGACTGCACGCTTGTATGAAATTAAATCTTATAAAATAAATATATTTAGTCGTAACTATCTAAATAATCTCGTACCTACAAGTTGATTTATTTACGTACGTGTACGAATTTTCCGCCGTCATCGGTCATATAACACTGGATTAATACCTCTATTCTTGCGAAGCGAAGAGAAAACACGAACTGGGGCCGTGTAACAAAAGAAATACCTACGGGATAAACATCGAAATGTAAGCCATTTTCACGACGTTCAAGCCGGGATATTATGTATTTTGTAAATACGTGTAGAACAATTGCGGCGTTTCATCTTAGTTGGTACAAAGCGTATTTGTTTGCGATGTCACTGTATCGGTGAGAGGAAGTTTCGCGGCTTGTTGACAGATCACGCGTTGTGGAAAATATTTACAGTGCGTTCTCTCCCCTCCCCACGAAATTTCTTTTGTGAAACATCTCTCCCTCAACCAACCGGATGCCGGTCGTCCTGCCGTCGTGTCGTACAATACGGTTGATGTATACTGCGAAGTATAATAGAGGATGATCTATTAGGCTCCCTATCACACATTTGTACTGAGGAAAATGGTTCACAAAAAAAATAAAAATGAATTTGCTTTTGATCATAAAAATGAATCGCACCGTGTAACGAAATATGAATGTTTGAAACATGATGAGTAGCACGCTCGAAAATTCTCTCCGTTCCGTATAGATACATCGTGTTTGTGTGAAATTATTACATCTTGGGGATTATAAGAATACATAATTATTTTATGATTCAGACATTGTGTACCAAATAATGGTATAATAACTACATTTATGTAGCGAAACAAAATGACACACGATTTACGGACGTATGACGTATACTCTTTACACGTGTCACTGAGACTGAATATCAATGTGGTATGGATACAAAAGAGACAAATAATTAGATTTGGTATGGATTTTTACGTTTCTTGGTCGTAAGTTTTAATTAAGGAAATAATTATACCTATATACCTAGTATCTAATATTATATCACAGCACGGGGCAATCATTAAATTTTATTGTTATTTTTTCGTTGTAGGCTATATTGTTTTGCTTTTATTTACATTTAGTTTGAGCTAATTGTGTACTATTAAAGAATTAATTCGTAATGTTCTGATATTCATCGTAAATAAATATTATTTCTTTCTTTTCTTTAGATATCCAAAAATATCCACAGAAAATTAATTTTCACCAATTGAATCTACTGTTTAGTACGTGTGACAAATCCGATCTGTCTGTCGATAAAAAATAATGAAGAGAACTATCTGGTAACTCCATCCTCTTACTTTCAAAAGTAACCAAAGTACCCGCGAAAAGTATTGTTAAGGCGAAACATCAACATTCCGGTTTAAAAATCGCAACACACGGATACGTAGTTAATTTGGCCGACATCGTGCGCCGCTAAGTATTTCGAAGAGCCCTTTTGTTTCGCGCTCCATTGTTGCCCGCCCTCGATCCGTTGCGCGCGGTCTGAGCAAGTCGGGCGATCGAGCAAAGTTACAAATCAGACAAGTTACATTCACTCTGCTTTACAACCTCGAATAAAACTTTGTTGTTTGTCAGACGAGAGTTTAATTATGATGGAAAGATATGTAATTAATGCAGATTAAAGCGTGTCTGAATTAGTTTAACTTAGAGTCTGTTATCGACACTTTATTTGACTGCTGTTACGTCAATTTGAATTTTATTTTCGAAGGAAATATTTCTCATCAAAGTACACCAATAGGTTTATCAGAGAGCCCTTTAGTTTCGTAGGCCATTGTTGCTCGCCCTCGATCCATTGTTTGTGGTTAAAGCAAGTCGAGCGATCGAGTAAAATTGCGAATCAGACGAGTTACAGTGACTTTGCTTAACGGTGCCTACCGTATGATGTTGGTTCAATCTCGAATTACTTAATAGTTTATCAGTCGAGTATAACATTATAATTTAATTCTGTAGATAATTAATATTGCCGACATTTTCTGTAGCATGTACTTACGTCAAATATGTGGTCTATTATTGAAAAAATCACAGCAAATACACATCAAAGTACACCAATAAGTTTATTGAAGAGCCCTTTTGTTTCGCGGGCCATTGTCGCCCGCCTTCGAACCGTTGTGCGTGGTCTGAGCAACTCGGGCAATCGAGCAAAGTTACGAATCAGAGTTACACAGACTATGCCTTAAGTTTATTGAACGATGCTGATTGAACCTTAAGTAAAAATTTGCTGTTTATGAATCAAGAAGTGTATCGATAAGATGTTTTAGGACAGTTTAAATAGTTATCAGAATCGTTTTAATATGAGATTTCAAGACAAGTGGTGTATTTTGCCAGATGGTAGAACCAATGTAGTTCGACCGGAGAAGTACTAACGCCACACCTATTTCTAGCGTGAAGCAGTTCTTGCGTTTCGGTGGAAGGGTGTGGTTGCCGGCTCAC
>DWNE01008716.1:0-11359 GCA_018249875.1 Cecropterus toxeus | reverse complement strand
AGTTTAATTTTAAATGTATTTCTTACTATAAGTATATTATATTTGAAGATTGATAGTAAAACAATATATTTCGGAAGTATATGACGATTTTTATAAAATATGGCTTTTTTATAAAAGCTATAAATCCAAAATATAGTGTTCATCCATTTACACGTAGTTTGTATGCACATAGTTAACAATATTACCTACTCTTGCAACTTGCTTTATACTTTGTTTATGAGAAATATTTCACATAAGTACTGTAAGTTTGTTTAAGCATGGAGTGGAGGCTTATTTTGTCAATAAATGTAATGAGGTACATTGCTATATTTTATTTAATTTACTTATAGATGATTCTACGCAAATGGCTTTGGATATCACAGCCGGCACAATGTACACAAACTGGTGATAAGACCCACACATATATATCGCAATGTATGTTCTGTAATCATATAAGTCTAGGCAAAGGGATTATTCATATAACATAGGTCAACTGGTCAAATGTGCATTATATGAGTAAGTAATATGTATTATGTAAAGATATGATTTATACCGTGAAATATATTTAATGCATGTGAAATAAAACAACCAACATAATGGTATATTCTCATTTATCTGCACATAAAAAATGCAATGCTTTGCATAAAAATAAATAAAAGCTATGAAATGCGGAATGGCATATGCACTTTGAGCTATTTCTTGTCCTCCTTTTGTTTCTTTCCTTTCTTGGCGGCTGCGGCGGCTTCCACGTCAATGGGCGCTGGTTTGACGAAAGGTATCAGATCCTGGTACTGTTCTGGCATCCATGGCTTCAAGGCTTCAGGCACCTGAATAAACATTTTCCAATTACTTGACGTTGCTACATTAAAACTGTTCAATTTCGGTCAAATGTTATTGTTTATGTAAATATTTAGGTGTTTTTTTGGATTCTGAGCATTTTTATTATTGTCTTATGCCATGTATATTTTAATAACATATATTTGTCAATGCATTTACACTCTATCATTATACATTTTACAACAGTTAATATCAACTACTAATTATGTCTATTGTATCTTATTTTGCCAACCATAATCCTTAGACCACTATTTATTAACACTACCAAACTGTATAACTGTTACATGAGGAATTATTCTTCATAGTCTTCAGGGAAAGTTCTGCATATAAACTTACAGATACAACTGATTGCATATACAGCTTCAATAGACAATTAGTTTACTTTGGCTGTCCATTAATTATATTGATTATATACTGCATGTTATTAGTGTTTTTAAAAAGCAAACATAGTGTTTATTGCTAAACCACATATTGTAGGCCATAATTGATATTTCCAAACAAAAATATGGTGTAAGTTGTTTGATGCTAACCGTAATTCCCTCCTCAGTCTGATTGACTTCGAGAAGCGCGCATATGACCCGCGTGGTGGCGCACAATGTCGCGTTTAACATGTGGACGTACTCTGTGGCTGCATTCATTTTCTTTGTCTGACCGTACCTGAGATGTTTAAAAACTAATTAGTTAAGTAATGATTTGATAAGTAGATAAGTAAGTCCATTAGTATAGCTTTATATTTTTCAAAAATGTGTTATTAAACCACAATATACATATAGACAAGGTATCCGGGCTTAACAAAATAGAATTGCAGCAACTGGCACATAAAAAACAAAATAAAAAAGAATAAAAGGAAAACACTGAAATACCAATTCCAATGATTACTTTTGAGCATAAATAACATTATGAAGAGTATTTTTTTTTTTAAACGGCTGCTTTCACATATTACAACAGAACTTATATGACTATTTTGGGACTGACATACACCATAACTTGTAGATCAACGATTGTAGTTCCCAAATACCTACCTAACAAGCAGCCGGCGTGCTTGATACTCCAAGCAGTTGCTACAAGACACCAGCTCACGGAAGGCTCCCGAGCCGGGGAACCAGGCTTCTAGATCCAGCTTCTTCGCGGCTGCGTGATTAAGCGCACCAGACACGATGTTCACGACACGGTAGGGAATGCCGAGCAATTGGTAGAACTCTTCCGCGTTCGCGATCATCTCGTCCATCATCTTCCATGACGCATCGTCGTGGGGTGACGTCAGAACGAACTGCTCTACCTGTTTGAATATTATTTCATATATTCATACATTAGATATTTTCAGACAGATAAGTGGAATCTTAGTGTTGGACTACGATTAAAAAGAACCTTAAACAAATATAATAGGGTAATTGTGAATTTAAGTACTTTGCCAAATAGATTTTGATAGCAATAGAAAACCTTTTCAACATGCACTTAATATTGACTAACATACTTGGGTAAATGTGTAAAAATTACATAAATGTGCTGTAACTTTATTTTTACAGGTTTATGGGTTTGAATCTATGTTTGTTTGTCATAGTTGTATTCACCTTTTCAAATTGATGTACCCTGAAGATGCCGCGCGTATCGCGTCCATGCGATCCAACTTCTTGTCGGAAGCACGTTGACAAACCAGCATACCTGAAATTATGTTTTGAATGACTCAGGATTAGAACTCAATTTTATTTATAATATTTAGAATTATGAACAAAATATTTGAATGGACTTCTTGTAACTTACACTTAAATGCTTAACAGTTAATCATATCATTGTAAATCTATTGGAATAGAATAGATATTTATTTCTATCTAGACGAAATGTACATCAATCGAAATTTTGTTGATGAGATTTAAATTCGAGTATCTCAATCATTATTACATCCACCAAATTACAAAAGAACACACCCTGCAACGGCCATATGTAGAATCTTACCATTTTTAATTCCCACTAAAATACTCAGTATAATACAATATCATTTTTTCTAGAAAACTTTCAATGGTAGGAAATTTTTTTTTGAAATTATATGAAAACTTCATACAACTCTTTCCTTTGGGAAGTCGGTAAAAAATTAAATATTAATAAGCTTAGTACCTAATAGGTAAAGAAGCTTCAGGCAGCCATTCATCCCTGTGGTAGGCAGCTATTGGCTGCTCAGAGGTTGCGATGAGATACTTCTCGTCAACAGCCGAGTCACCTTTGTTCTCAGATCCTTTACCCAGCACCTTGTACAATTCTTCATCAAACTGTGCCAACTGTGCCACTTCTTGCATTACCTGTACAATAAAATATTATCACATATTTAATACAGCTATTTGTAGTTATGATTTTTTTCAGTTCATATTGTTTGTATATAATTGATTTAGTTAGTTCCTTTAGACTGTAATTTAAGATTAAAAAATGCAAACAATTGCCATTCCAAAACAATAAACTCATGTTTATAGTTTGTTGAAAGTACTAAAATAATACTAAATATGGATAAAACCATCCATATTATGAACTCATAAAATACAATATTACACACACACACACACAGGTTAGATTAAAGTTATTAAGATAATTGCAAAAAAAAGACAATGAACATTATACCTCTTTGCGCATAAAGAATGGCGTATATAATGGTGTGTATCCCTTCTTCAGTAATATCCGCAGTGATAACTGGATTAAGGCCTGCTCTAAGAACACTGCAGCACCTTTCAGGTAGTATCCACGTCCACCAGCTACTGCTGTTCCTCGCTCACCGTCCATGCCTAGAGAAATTAATATGGATACTTTTTGAGCATATAGGTCTACACTTCTTTTATGGTTAAACTCATTGATTGATAAGGTTATTGATTGAATTATTTCTTTACAAATACAATATTTATGAATAACAAGGCAACTTAGTACCAGCTATGTACAATAAAACGACACGAAAATACATAAAAGAATCAAATATTTTAAAATTAATGTCAAATATTAAACCATAACAGAACATTCTAACATGTTGCCACACAAAATCATAGCAATTAAAATATTATTGATGCTTTCTACACTCATTCTGGTTTTTAAGTGTTAATGCAAGCAATAAAAAAACTGCATTTTTATTATAACTCAATAATATAAAGTTTTATTGGTAGGTACAATACAGTTGCTATTGGTAAATAGATAAAAATGATTGATATGTGGCTATAATTTAATTTTTACACCATTGCAGTAGCAGAAAAGAACATAGTCCATATGTCAATGGAAACCCTATGATTTTGTATAAAACAGGGGTTCTACCTGAAACCTTTTATAGATGCATTGCCACTCCTGGGCACTAAATTGGTTGCATAATATTTAAAGGTAGAAGGACATGGCTGACCTCCATGCCCTTCTACCTTTTTGTAAAAGGGTCAGTTAAAAGCAAAAAGCAGTTCTAGCGTTTCTGTAAAAACTGCTTCACACTACAAATAGGTGTAATGGGGATACATCCCCGTTGCACTTTACTGGTTCGACCACCTTCTGTTACTTGTTTACTAAACTACCTTTTTACTAAACTTAAGTTCTAATTAATTTTGGGAGTGTTACTTCCAGAAAATCAATTAATTCTCAATTACCATCAATCATACATATGAGGTCAACGTGGGAGTACTTCTGTCTTTGCGTGCAGTCCCCGAAAGTCCTTTCAACAGGATTGTGGTCTTCATCATCATCAACCAGCACCGAGGGGTGCAGGTGGTTACCCACTTCTCTGAGCGCTGCTGAACGTGCCTTTTCTGCTGTGATCAGACCTTCTTCATTCTTTGTAATGGCTTCATCAATAAGTACTCTTACCTGTAATTATTTGAAATATTATGAAAAAGTTAAGAAAATATGATTGCAACGATTAAACATTAAACAAAGAAATGTAGTCTATAAGTGTTTCAAATATTAAGGAAAAAGTACAATTTAAATACAATCTCAATTAGTTATATTCATGTTATAAATTTATTTTTTTATTATTCCATATGGAAACAAAAACCATCCGAAAAAACTACGTTTTTTTAAAGAAAAAACATACCTCAGATATAACATAAACCGGATGAATACTAACTTTTTTAATTTGGTTCACTGTGAGTGGCCTCAACTGTTCGCCGGTGAGATTGATCAGGTTATCCGCCACCTCTGCCGGCACTGGTTCGTCCTCCGCGCCCGCTGGCTCCTTATTCTTCATCTTTTGGCCAATCTCCTTGCTGCACACATTCTTCAGCTTATTCAAGTTATCAGCATCATGGCGCAACCTTCTCCAGAGAGTGTCCTGCTCGACCACAGTATCGACTAACGCTACGTCTTTGAAGCGTTTTCGCTGATTCTCGCGGATCTTATCCGGATCACCATCTTTGTCAGCACGAAATAAGTCCAGGTCAAGCACCATATTGATTAATTTATTTTGTTGATTCCGTATGAAACACTACACGTCGCTCTTAGCAAGATGACGAAAATCAAACTTGCTGCATGCGCTAGTGAAAGGTCACGTTCAGAAAACTAATACTTTAAATTGTTGACCTAGCATTGATATTAATTACAAGACATGTTTTTGTTCAATATAAAGTGTACTTTCTTTATTTAGTCTTGATTTTTTTAGTTTATAAAATGCCATTCTGTTTTAAATGTAATTAAAGTTTTAATGTGACCGAAATCAAATTAAAGATTAAAATTAATTGTCGTAAGTATTATAATATTAAGTATTTGAACAACAGAACAGTGTCGTCACAAGAATTGACGTCCCAGACGTATTTTAGATTGACTTTGACGTTTATGGTGTCAGTAAACAGCTGGATATTTATGTCGCTAATAATATTACTAATAATTATTACTAAATAATATTATACATTATAGTATAGTAAAAGTGTAATGATAGGTTAATTTCAATTATTTTCATATTTTTATGTTATTTATGTATGTTGAAGTTTATGTATTTTCTAATAAAGTCATTGTCATATAAAAAAAAAGATTTTTTGTTCAATGTTATGTTGGCAACACAACAACATGACAACATCACTGAAACGTCAAACGTAATGCGATTGGGTTGACGATTCGGAACTTTTTGCTATTTTCAGATTGTTTTGCTTAATATGTAGGTCTTCTGGGATCATAAAGAAGATAAAAACTATTCAACATTTCACTCACAAACAGTGAGTATTACCGCAGCATTTTAATTACTCGGTAAAATGTTATAACGTTTCCCCTATTCCTTGTTTACACGTCTCCAGTCTGTGACCGATCTATTTACAAAGGGGAGGATACTTACCTATTGAATATTCTCTATTAGCAGTGCTTTTCGTTTAGCAATACTTTTTATGCTTTCTTATTTTTTACTAGTACCTACATGTTTCCGATATTAGATGTGTCGATAATGAATTGTCTGTGCTTTTATTTCCGTGTTGTACCGACTTTGTTATTGCGAATCGTTTATAAAAACACGAGTACAATTTCTCTTCCGGATGTTGTCGATTATTATTAAATTTCGCAAATTGCAGGCAATGAAAAGATGATTCCATTGAAAGATAATCAGGATGTGGCGTCTTTTCTCGTTACGAAGCACTCTTGGAAGGGCAAGTACAAGCGCGTGTTCTCCGTGGGCACGCACGGCATCACCACCTACAACCCGGACCGGCTGGAGGTCACCAACAAATGGTTGTACTCAGACGTGATCACTGTTGCATCGGCTAAGCACTCTAACTCAGCGGCCAACCATGACTTCACCTTGGTTATGAAGAAAGACAAGAAAGTTGACTCCATGAAGTTCTCTTCGGAGCACAAGTGTCTTATTCTAACTGAGGCCTTCAAATACAGGCACTTGTTTGCAGAAAAACCAAAGGAAATTTTTGTAAGTAAAATATAATAAATAAAAGCTTTCTACACGCTTTCTACACACTTTCTACATCCATAGCCCCACATTAGGATTTTCTCCAGTACCATGGCCGCACTAATAGTAATACACAAACACCCAGACCCAGAACATAATCTAAACTCATCATTCAGATGTTTGTCTGGCCGGAGATCAAACCCAGAATCCACAGCAGTTCAGAGTCTCAAGAGTCGTCAATACTTCAATGCTCTAAATTTATTCTGTTATTAAATTAAATGTTAAATATCTTTTTAGAGATACCAAGCATACAAACATCACTGGAGCGGCACACGTCTCCCAATAGTCCTGGAAGTTGGCCCTTGTTCTCTAGAGCAGTTGGACCCATCAACCCACACACTGCTAGCAAGCTACCCATACAGTGACATACAGGGTATACTGACTGTCCGAGATGTTCCCGGGGGATTTGTACTGGCAGTCGGGGGCTACAGTCGTCTGCACCTATTCTCCAATGCAAAGGACCATCAAATAATTATAAACAAAATGCTTGAAATGGCAAACTTAATACTGAGCATCAGTATTAAAGTTCTTTCAGCAACAATAACTCTTGATGATTGCCATAATCAGAGATTTGGAAAGTACAGGTAAGATTGATCACTAACTTATTTTACATATTATTATTTATTATTTACATGTCCCATTTATTTTGTCTTACATTCATATCATTGTACTAGCAGTGCCTTATAGTCTAAAAGGTTTTTGAAAAACATGTAATTTTTGAGGTCAAATTCAAAATAGATTTGTTGCTTAGATCCCTTTTTACTTTTGAACTACTTTTAATAAATTATCCTAAAGAGTGCCTCTATAAATGATCAAGAGTAATTTTAAAGTTCCTGACATTCAGTCAAAAATACACTTTAAAACATTATTATTGATTTATTTTAATTAAAGTCAATGTAAAGAATAATTAAGAAGAATATAAAATGTAACTTTCCTTTGATTGAACCAGCTAATCTTAGGAACTACTGGTTTCGAATTGAAGAAATATTTTTGTTGAATAGTCCATTTATTGAGGAAGACTATAGGCTAATAACATCATGGCATGATTATTTGTTTGTTTTTCTTATGTAATTGTGTGTGACCATTGTGGAGAACAGCTAATATCTAAAAATGAAGAAATGTGTTAAAAGTGATTCATTGTTAAGTTTACTACATTACTAGGAAAAATATTACTCTTCAAGTATTTCCGAGTATGATTGTGTTTATTTTTACATGATAAAGATGCAATTGAAGTATGAAACCAAAAGGTTTTAAACCTTCATGAAGTACATTTCAATTATGAGTTTAAATATTCATTCTACGAAATGTTGAACAATTGACCAATCGCAATGAACTAAATTGTATAATGACTGTTTTAGTCATTGTCATTAATATTCAAACGACCTTCCAGTTTTATCTGTACTTTGTGGTCACTGCGTGTAATGTGATAATTGTTTTTGCTTGTATGTTTAGATATTGGAAATGTGTCCAGCTATCAAATTATGATATAAAATCTCACTGGATTTTCATTGTTGCAATAAGTAATAGAAGATTTGAAATATGTTTGATGCCTATCCATTATGTAGTTTGTGGTAATGTCACAGAAAATTAATCTCTCTCATCTAGTGTAATGTATGACTAATGGTAGGATTACACCTCCATTATTCAAGTAACTGTTTTATGTTTTTCATGCATATTTTTGAACAGAATATTATAAGTCTACCTAAGAACCTAAGTAAAAAATTTAATTAATATCTGAAGTATGGCCCATTAGGTTTCGATTTCTCAACATTTGCAGGGTTATTATTGTATCGATTATGCTTTACATAGCTTTTGACATGGGTTATACTGGCTCTAGATCCAGCATATCTTAAAAAAGAAAAAAAGAAGTATTCCACGAAAACGTTTTTGTTTGTAATTATGATTGTATTTACTTTTTTATGCTGCAGTGGCGACCAACATCAGACATCACTAAGCGAGTTTATAGTACAAAAAGTCAACCCCGCGCGCCATATGGAGCCCATGCGCCGGACCCTCTGTTTGTCAGACAGTTGCATCCTTGAGAGAGACCCGCAGACGTATTCTGTAAGTGATAGTTTTAAGTTTCTCTGTAAGTGAATTGTAATTCTTAAGAGAATTAATGTCTTAAATCACAATGTTATTGTACGATGCTGGTTATAATAATATTTATTTATGTTACGTCTAAACTGTGCCCAAGTTTGGAAAATGAGTATTTGATTACAATATTTATGAATGAAAGTCAAATACCCTACTACAAATACCTGCTACTATTACTACGGATTTAAATGAACATTAGCATAATGCAGCTCTAAATGTCTGTAAGAAATAAATTGTGAAATTCTTATTTAATGCAATGAAATGATCTCATTCTTATTTAATTCTTGTAAATTATGTATGAAAATGCAAGTGGCATTTTTATACATTATAAATAAAATTTTCATACATATTTGGGAATCGCAAAATGATTAATCTACATTAAATCAAGGACTTATAAACTTCCATCCATCAGCCTTTAAAAGTCCACTGCTGAGATAGGCTTCCCCTAATCTGAAGCTTTTTATAACTCTGAAGTAGTAAACGAGAATACAGTCCACCTGATGGTAAGTGGGGACTGCCGCCCATATACATTTGTAAGGAGCTTTATAAAACAGGGGTTCTACTTGAAGTCTCACAGATGCGTAGTTACTCTTGAAGACTTATATGGTCGACTTGTATAAAGTGAGCCGCATAACTGTACCATAACTTTATCTTTGCATGTATGTTACTGTGTGTTTCACACGCATGCCATTTATTGATAGGAAAAAAATCGTTTTTTTTATTATCTGCCAGTGATTTGAGAGAAAATCGCTTTTGTATTGTGAGCCGCCGATATAATTCGATAAAGCGTGCGCCCGATAAGTCACGATACAATAGTTGGCAAATGTTTAAACAGCTGTGTACATGTTTTGGCTTTGATTCCAGGTGGTGTGCTTACGTCCGCTTAGCGACGTGTTCGCGCTCGTACGAGATCCAGATCATCCGCAGAAATTCTCTATTGAGTATCTGAATGGCCAGACGCGAACTTACTTAGCTGGGGAAAGGTTTGTTATAAAACACTAATGTATTTGATAGTGTATTAATTATGTTTAAGAAGTCAAGAAAGAAAGCAGAAAGTCCCAAACTGTTTATTGTGTGATCAATATGTAGAGGCTTTACAAATTCTTTAACGGAAAAAAACTGGTAACATTGGTTTGCACAAACATCGTCTCACCCCAAACGTATATACCTTCTCCGTACTGTCGCGGGTAAAAAACAATAAATATCAAATAATATGTATTGATGAACTGATAACATACAAAAAGACAAACCCTCTGAATTTCCTGTGGCCTCTTAACAGTGGATGTCTTGTTTTAATCTGGTGATAGTGTAAGGAAAAGTATTGTAACGGACAGATTGTAAATGCCTCCGTAGGTAAAGGTATATTTAAAATAAACACAATTCATCATTCATTCATTTCATCAATTCCTGAAGACCTCAGTGCATTGTCAACGCTTGGTTTTCTAAATGAATGTTCGAATTAATTATGCTATATAGTTGCAACGCGTGTTCTATAGAGCATATCTTCGTGAAAGTGGTTCTTCTTTTATTTTTAGACGTTTTTGTATTCCACCAACTCTTACTTAGCATGCTGACCTTATTATATACCATTCTTATAAGCTATATCCAGCAATAGCACAGAAATTAAATAATGATGAATAAAACATTCCTGTTATCTTAGACCATTATACTTGTTTTTAATGTCATCACAAAGCTATTAGAACTTACTATTATTTACAGAATGCTCAAAAATTTAATAATTTATAACACCCCGTCAAATGCTACGAAACGAAACAAAGAAAAAATACAAGAAAATTTCGGTTGACAACCAAAAGAGACAAAATAACATATTGGATTGACGAACAAAAATACATTTTTTGTGATGATCAATAAATATATTTTCAATGTATAGTTCAATGCTTCATTGGTCTTGAGTACAGAAATCTTGTAAGGTTTCTCTTTCACAGTAATCCATACTATCAGACAACAATCGTAAGTTTGTTTTTCGTAATCGTAATTCAATTACAATTTTATATGCATATCATCATATAGTATCTTAAAAATATATTTTAAATAAGATTGGATTACCGTGTAGCAGTACTTCCTTTATTTATCGTATTAATAATAGTGTGATGCTATATTGACATTCAAAATAGGTACATATATATTTATAATATATACCGAAATATACCGTTATTTCATAAAAGACATGCAAAAAATTCGTTGACTATTTTTTTTTGTGTTACTGGCGTAATTGAGCTTACTTTTTATACATAGTAGGTACATAGTTCCGTAGTCGGCGCTCAACGTATGTTGTTAGATTACAACGACAAATCTATGTCCTACGAGTATGTGAGTGTCGACTTCAGAACTATGTACTATGTACTGGGTGTGTAAGAAACCAACATACACAACAGATGGAACTTCATGAAATGAAATGTGTTTATTTTTGTGTAGGCCTACGGGGGCACTTACAAATTGTCAGTTACAATATTTTTTCCTTACACTACCACCGGATCGGAACACGACCACAACTGAGAAGATCCGGCAAGAAACTCAGCGGGTTTGTCTTTTTTG
>DWNE01008715.1:0-11360 GCA_018249875.1 Cecropterus toxeus | reverse complement strand
AAAAATCACGTAAATAAAAATATATTAACATACATACGGATTACAAAAAGACAAACCCTCAAATATGTTCCCGTAACTATTTGTCGAGGTAATATTCTGATCAAGTGATAGTGTAAAAATATTGTTACTTACAATTGTAATTTGTAATTGTGTGTGTAGGCCTGTACAGAATTATGAATTTAATTTCATATTGGACCCCAGATTATAATAATAAAATGAGCTACAGATATACGAGTATGTAAATAAATACCAGATTCTTGTAAATTCTCTTCAAAATAAAATAAAATAATATTTTAGTTTAAAGTATAAACATTCTTGACCTAAAAATAGCACTTGAAATAAAAGTTACTTGAAAGTAAGTTCATATAGTTAGTGTTTAATGAGAAATTCGCTAGATAGTTGTCTATTGTTTTACCTACGACTTAACTGAAAATTTGGTTAATTAGTTCGTTGTTAATAATTATACATTAGCCAAAGACAATAGTTTTTAATAATACATGTCAGGTATTCTGACATAGTATGTACTATTTACATTTAAATATAATGCTTTACAATCATGATGACGTGTGGTGAGTGGATATTACATATTCGTGGCCACGCCTATCGGTTCATCACGCGAAGCGTTGTGCATCAAATGATATCAAGTTAATACGCATATCAATCGGCTTCCGCCCATTATGACATATTATATTCAAGTTCTCTATTTTGAAAAGAAAAGTAGTTTTAACTGAAATGTAGTCAGTGAAAAAATATCGTAATTGATATTGTTTCTGCGTTAAGAGGCAGACATCATGATTGTTGTAGTAATATTTTGAACATTATTTTTACGATTTAAAAAACTATATATGATATGCACACTTGACAGACTTGAATTGTTAGATTATAGTCATAATAATCTATGAGAAGGACCACGGACAAATAGCCATCTGCCTCTGCGTTTTCTATTGCCAGCGCTTTGAAAATCTAAAAAAATATGAGTGCTAATTATGTGCACATCTCTGCCTCTTCGACTGATGTTTGGATTTCTCATGAAAAACAGGGAATCGAATAAGGCAGACGTTCAAACCTCCGATAAACCCAGGTCCCCTGAGGCAGACCATTTGATTTTGTATTTTTTTTTTCAACCGGACGCTCGCGCCAAGCGGTTCGGTATGTTTCGCAATCACTTTCAATAAGTAACATGTATTGTTATTATCATAGTCGTGTTAAAAGCATGGAAGGTCGTGTTATGCCTTCGTCGTCTTATTAATAAACGATATCAATTTTAATAAACGATTTAGAATATTTCACTCAATAATAAAATGTAAATATGGAAATGGAAGAACAAAGAAAAAATAAACGGGGTCTTCAAGTGTGGCCGCGCTGGCAGCTGCGGCGGCGGCGGCGCGACACTCGCGGGGCGACGGTACCGCTATCGACACGTGTATTATAATCGGCACGCGTGTTAGGATAATTAAGTCCGTCCATATTCATTGTACAGAAACTCTGTAGGTAATGATTCATAAACTTGCACAATAATCGTCGCTTATGAACATATTTTTTCACATTTTAAACAATTATAACCTTTTTATTATAAATTTGGACGTGGAACATGAAACAGTTCTCAGGAATTTTACAAAGACGCAACGTTACATAGTCATCATATAAGATGAATATCTTCTTTGCGAGATGTTTCTTTGTCATACCCCTGTTCAATCGTCCTGGCTAGTCGCTGTAACGCTTAATAGATTCCTTGCAAAGATGCAAGTGATTATATTTGAATAACTTTTCGACATATGACTCCTTGCTTTTTTGAAAACATTCGTCAGGTGAAGGTCAACACTTACACTGCTTTTAGGTTTCCCGCGTAGGACTCATTTCACCGTCATGAAGGGGTAGTAAGTCCGAAAGTAACAAAATACTTAGTTTTTAGGGTTCCGTACCCAAAGGGTAAAACGGGACCCTATTACTAAGACTCGGCTGTCTGTCCGTCTGTCTGTCTCCAGGCTGTATCTCATAAACCGTGATAGCTAGCAAGCTGAAATTTTCACAAATGATGTATTTCCGTTGCCGCTCTAACAACAAATACTAAAAACATATATTAAGGTGGGCCCCCATACAATAAACGTGTTTTTTGCTCAATATTGTAGATAATGGTGCGGAATCCTTCGTGCGGGAGTCCGACTCGCGCTTGACCGTTTTTCATTTTTTACTTGCTCTTTAGAAAGATCTTAACATAAATATATCTTAAACTAAGAGTTACAAGAGTAAACTTAATGCGTAATGGCATTCTTTGCCAGTAACCCTGGGTGATGGCGATACTTTTTGGAATCATGTAAATACTAGACGCAAACTATTATTTACTTAAGTAATCCTACAGTTGAATAATGTTGACGGTCACAAATAAATACTGATTATGACCATTATTAAATTGCTCATTAGATATTTGAAGAAGGAGTTAATACATCATGTGCTACATTCTAACAACCTTCAATCCAGAATACTTAACACTGCCGTTAGAAAGATACATATTGATCAAATATCAATTGTCGATGTAGTCGGTTAAAAAACCCGACTGCGTCAGACGGAGATTAATGTTTTTCGACCGTATGTATGTATAGTATGTATGTCCATTTTTGGCACGTAATACATCTCAAACGGCTTGACGGATTGTTGTATAACATATCATTAGAATCGTCTCAGTTTGCAGAGTGATATAATTTAAAAAAATGTGCCCAAATATAGGGATAAAAGATTAGTAGTAAATACATACGTACATACGCTCAAAAAACATCGCCCTCCTTCTGATGCAGTCGGTCATAATTTCGTATTTTAGTTATGTGACACTCTGTCTCCCTAACGTTACTCTACCAGACTAGCTTCAAGTGACGCTATCACGACAACGCCGTTCATAAGATGGATTGTTCGACCCGAATACGAATGCCGGCAGTTCCACTGTATGATGGAACGGTTTACACTGACACAATTTTAATTATAGTTCCGTAGTAAGTGAACTGACTTACAAAATAATGTTTACTTAATAAGACTTTTACGTTCAATTTTCTATCCGGAAGGTTCTTATCATTTTCATCTGCCTCCAATGGTTAGCGAATAAAACCATTTTCTTTTTGTCACGTAACGAAGCATGGCTATTTCAGCTAGTTAAGCATAAATAGGTGGTAGTAATGACTCTATAGTTGAACCGTTAAGGGTTCTACTATACCAGAAGTCGGCAACCTGCGGCTCGCGAGCCACACGCGGCATTTTGGTTCCATAGTCAACAAAAAAATAGCATAAAAAAAACTATTTATTGTTGATAAAATATGTGGCTCCTTATACACTGTTACTTACTTACTTACTACTTAAACAAACAAATTTTGTAAGTTGTATTTTTTGACTCTTTCAATTAAAAAGGTTACCGACTCATGTACTAACACTATATTATTTTCCTTGTACATTTTATACTTCAAAACTTATAAACGTCACAATTCATGTGAATTTTCACTTAAAATACACTATACGGCGGTTATTTGAAGCAATTTGTCCATCGAAGTCACAATAGAACATATATTTCTTCACCGCAAAAGGAATAGGATTTGCGCAAAATTTGCAACCATTCAACACGCCCGATTGCACCCCAGTAGGTAAATCTGCCTATTCACAAGCAATGTCAATCTTGTTCGAATACATTTTCGTTTCCACGTACTGTCTATTATAGTTTGCTTTGAAGTTACACGTATTTTTGGCGAGGTGCTTCTCGCGTTCTTGGGTTTTGGAAGGGTGTGGTTGCCGGCTCACTGTCTATAAAGTATATTTAATATTTTTTCGCCGTCAGTTTTGCCGTGGCCACAATCCATGTAACTGGGTCGAAATATCGGAAAAAGAAATTCAAAAATCGCATATCGTGAGTTCCCGTAACATATTAAAATGTATCAATTCCGCGATAATATCAACTTAAAATTATATTTAATATTTTTTTAATATTTCCCAGGTGGTAGAACCAATGTAGTTTGACCGGAGAGGTACCACTGCCACACCTATTTCTAGCGTGAAGCTGTTCTTGCGTTTCGTTGGAAGGGTGTGGTTGCCGGCTCACTTATGTATGAGGCGAACATCTCTGTCCTCGGAAGTAGCAACGCATCTGTCATACTTTTATCTGACTTCAGGTAGAACCCCTCTTGTACATAAAGTAGAGTACACCTTTGCTTCAAATTACAATTTTGAAATACATTCTGTGGTTTTCTTATGTTTACATTTGATTGATTTTGGTAGTGAAGATACATTCGTCCGAGACATTCCAACTTAGTCCTCACGAATAGCATCTAAAACAAACCTCAGTTAAGGCTCTGATCTTGTTGGGATAGATTATAGATGTCCATGGGCGACAGTGACCACTTATCAGGTGAACTGCGTACCCGTTTGTTACTTAAATATTATAAAAGAAAAGTTTATGTGTGTACAATTACACGGCAGAAGTGAATCTTAATAATAATAAATTTTAAAATTTATATCTAACTATCTGTGCCACGCAGTTTCACCCGCTACTACTTAAGAAAGAATAAACAAACATATATGTTATATATCCTAAAGCCTTCCTCGATAAATTTACCATTCAACACAAAAATAATTTAACAATTCCAACCAGTTGTTCCTGAGATTAGCGCATTCAACCAAACAAACTCTACAGATTTATAATATTATTATAGAATTATACTTATATATTTTACACGACGAACCTAGAGGTAACAGCGAATATAAAGGCCATTTAAAGTATTATATATCAATCTCTTTCCAACTTAATTATATACATTTATGTGCTTATTTCTTTGTCGAAACGCATTTACGTTCCAAGATTCAGATCACAAAGATTCCAAAAAATAACACTCAAAACAGACTGTATGCTTGTTTACTGCATCAGTTTCATCAAAACTATTTATATTCATATAAGCTTTCGTTATTTAGATAGTTTTGTAACTAATCTTTAAATAGACAAGAACCTTCCTAGATTGAGTTTAACTAAATCTCGCAAACCCTTTACCCGCAAACCCAACAATGTATTAATTTCCCCTATCAGCTGCGGAGGTAAGCCACTAAATATATCGAGAGGGCCAGTACATTCCATTGTAACATCCGACAGGTATGGATGGCTGGAACAACTGGAGAACCCTCGAATATCGGAATTCCTAGTAAATAGCCTCACGGAACCCTGATTTAATCTGTCTCTTTTACTCGTGAGTGATTTAACTGTAAAAGTTAATAGCACTGTAAGACATGAAAAGTGGATCATTGAGGAATAAATGAAATTAAGAAGATGAAATGAAATGATAAGGATGAAATGAAATGAATAACGGTTAAAGGTCACTTTAACCGTTATTCATTCACAAGTTAAATAGATACTTATTGAGGAATGCAACGTTCTCATCGCGGTTTCAGTAACCGCTCATAAGCTGGGCGGATTTGCAGACGGTTCCGGGTTCAGTCCCCGGCCAGACAGATATGTAAATTTTGAATTGTTATATTTATACTTTTGTGGTATCATAGCATTTATTTACAATTAAGTGATTTTTAAATGTGCCATGTGGTGTTGGTCTTAAACAGTATTTCATCTTTACCGTGAATATTAGTAAAAGTAACTAAAAATCAAAACTCAGTAAATATGTAGCAATGTAAATGTGTAAGTACAATAAACCCACTGCATCCAACAGTTACCATTTACTATGTTTTAAATGCTATTTAATTTAAACAGCAATGCTATAGATTTATATTGTAAAGTTTAGAACTCCACATGAACAAGTAGAGCTTGTGACGTCACAATTATTGATATATTTTTATAATTTACTAGCTGAAACACCCACACTTCACTACGAGACAAAAAAATGCATATTATTTATATGTATATTATACATCCAACGGTAAGAAATAAAATGCATTTTTATATTATGAAAAGTGATAAAAACCTTTCGGATATAAAATTAATTGTTAACTTTGTATTTGCAATTAAAAATTTGCATTTTTTAGCGTTCTCTTTTTATTTAAAATGGAAATATGAAATACTGAAGCCTAAGGGTCTAGTAACGAAGAAAAATAGCCTATAGACTGACTATTTGTATAAGCTACATCCATGCAACATTTCACGTAAATCTGACCAGTGGTATTTCGTATTTATTTATATTAGTATAGAAAGATCACATATGGAAGAAGCCTAATCCAAAACTTTAGTAATATAGAGATTAAAGTACTTTATTTATTTAAGTACATACTCTACATAGAGTAAACAAATTTAGAACATGCATGCGTGATTACGTCTCTGTGTAGAGACAGCCACACGTGCGACACAAACCCGATCACTCGCTACGCTAAAGGAGCTCACTCGGAATACTAATAACCTAATGGTCAATGCATCCGTAGAGCTGGGGTTCATACTATCAGTTCAGATACACTGATCTACTAAGGAGCTAGAGCTCGACTGTGGCTCTACATTTATTTCTAAAGTAATATAAGCTTTGTAAGATTTGATGCTAGATTTAAGAGTATTCGCAAAATTAATTTAAAATAAAAACGGTTATTCTAGAGCGTTAAGTTACGACAATTATATTTCATTATTTTCCATAGTATCAATAGGCCGTTCTAGCCCTTATTATTATTTTGCTGTAATTGCTATAATTTTTGAATCAATAAGATATTCCCTTAGTAACACTTCTGATGTCCGGCCTCCGCCAGCGGCCGTCTGGCTTTCGCCTTCCGCTTATTTTCTCGACACAAAATGTATATATGATATACATGTACATATATGTATATATATAGATTCATTCAATATATTGAATCTTATTTGAAGTGAAGTTATAAAAGCCTTCTATATGTAGAATTGTAGATAGAGCAGAAGTTACAGAATTTTGCTTTAAAATTTGTATGAGATATAGAAAATCCCAAGCAAAATTACATAGACTTATCGGAAAGATTTGAGCCGTAGCACTGTACCAAATCTTATGAACATTGATGTATAAATGAAGATTGATATATGAATATTGATTACTGATCAAACCAATGTGGAAAATCATACTATCTCCGAACAGAATCCAGAAATAAAGTGTAAATAAAATTTATCGATAAATTCCTTTTGATACAATAAAAATGGCGAAGTGCGAGTCGGACTTGCGCACGTACGGTTTCGTAGCTTTACACTTATAAACACGTAAAATAATCACCTTTGTTGTATTAATTATTTATTTTCAAAGTGAATGTATATATTAATAACTCATGAATATTTCAAGCTATTGCACTTATTAAGATCAAGCAAAACAATCACATTTGTTACATGTGAACAAACATGATTTTTATAATACGTGATATGTGACCTATTGCACTTATTAAGATCAAGCAAAACAATAACATTTGTTACATGTGAACAAACGGGATTTTTCGGACGGCGGATAGCGGCAAAAGAAATGTATCATATGTTGAACATTTCAACTGTCTAGCTATCACGGTTCATGAGATATAGCCTGCTGACAGACAGACAATCAGACAGACGGATTGCCGGACAGGCGGAAGCGGAGTCTTAGTAATAGGAACTCGTTTATACCCTTTACCAAAAACCGGAACCCTAAAAATCACACACACATCCAAACTGATAGAACCGAGTGAATACTTACATATAAAATCATATAGATAGAATTGTATGTAATAAAATTCGTAATGGAATAATAACGCGCCTCGATACACCGCAAAAATATTCAAAACGAGAATTAAATAACGCATTAGGGATCGACAGACTGACGGAAAACACGTTTCCAATATCTACTGTGTTCCCATGTGTTGTGTTGGGTGTGTCCCTATTTATCAAGTCGCAACCGTCGCTATAGGCAACCCTTTATTATAGCAAATACTGTTTCTCAGTATTCACTTATCGACGGACAGAGAGCTAATATAAATAAGAATACATCTAAAAAAATCTCAGAATCGGTGTAGTTCAGGTAGAGGTAGGAGGTACCACCCAATTCATTTCTAGCGAAGAGCAAGTCATGCATTTCGGTAGAAGCGTGTAGTTGCCCGTTCTGTTCCATATCAGGCGAACCTCTTAGTCCTCGGGAGTAGCGACGCTTTTGTTTTATTCTAAATAATGTTGCTTACCTTTTTTATCTCATTGAAGTAGCAAACGAGCATGCAGTCCACTGATGGTAAGTAGGCCGCCCATGGATATCTGTTAGCAACTTCATATAGACCAGGGGTTCTACCTGAAGTCGATCACAGATGCGTTGCTACTCCTGAGGACTAAGATGGTCGCCTCATATGCAAGTGAGCCGGCGACCACACCCTTCCAACGAAACACAAGACCTGCTTCACGCTAGAAATAGGTGTGGCAGTAGTACCTCCCCGGTCGAACTACATTGGTTCTATACCACCTTTAAATTATTACATGTCCGAAGGGCCGCCTTTAGACATGTGGCCACTTACGATCAGGTGAACTGCATGCTGGTTGCTACTTCAATCCTACGAAAAAACAAATAAATAAGAAAAAAATATAAATCATCACATACAACTTAATTGAAAGTTATATAGTTAGTCAAACCATATGGTCGGTTTTGTTGAGTAGAGGTGTCTAAGCATTTATCTTTATGTGTGACAAACAAAACAGGAAAAATCCTGGGGTTAGACTATAAGTTAAAAAACTTTATTATTATCAAAAAGTATTAGTGAAAAATAATCGGCTAATCAGGATAAATGTTAATAAATGAGGTGCGACCCTTATGGGATTTTAACAGACGACTGTGAAAAAGGCTTGGAATCTGCTCGGAATTCGAATTTAAACAGAGGCATCACAGCTAAAGGCTGAGCTTCTCAGCTATATTGAAATAAAGCAATTTAAATATTTCGAAATCTACGACGAGCCTCTTTACGATGGGATGGAAGATATATATTTGATTAAGATTTTCCTCAAAGCCTTTGTATTGGCTTCGTTTGTGCAGGTTTGCAAGGCAAAGTTTATAAGAAAAATATATCCCTACGAATATTATAAATGCAGAAGACTTGACTTTTTCTGTTTGTTTTGCTTTCAATTTTCATGATATTTGAGTGATATGTAATTCGATTTGGACATAAAACGTAGGGTAGTATAAAATCGTAGCATACTGCAGATGATTGTCGAGTTTTAAAAAAAGACGTAAATAATCAATAATTACGTTTGAGATAATGGAAGTTAACGTGAGGAACCCTATATTATTTTTTGTAGAAAATAAAACAAGTAGTTTACACGCTTTTTTAAAATGACTTCCTTATTGTTTAGAAAATACGGGACCTTACATTGTTCTGGCTTGCTTTAGTGGCCACTGACTAGGTGGACTGCCGGCTCATTTGCTATTGAAATATCATGTTATTAAAAAAAACTTAGTTTTTTGACGTCACAAAACAATTCATTACATCCAATATATATGAACCGCAAACACACATGCTATAATCATCTTGCTATTCATATTGCAAAAGTAATATAACGTCAGTGCCTCGAAAAGATATGAAAACATGCGTGTCATTCACATCCGCTTACGTTAGAGATAAGCCTTCCGCAAAGTATACGCTAAGTATTTTATACAGGATATGGAACAGAAATAGGAAAAATAATATAAGTATAGCTTGCGACCACAAATAAGGAGGAATCCAATCTGAAGTTAATAACAGATAGGTACTATATCAACCCGGGAAGGACGGCGGCATATGTGGTCGCATGCCGTCGTAAAAAAGAGAAGGTGCAGTGAACGCAAATTCTTACGAGGGAAGAGCCCGAAAGGGGAATCGCGCTAAAAGGACTCCGGTTGCGTTCCTTTGGAGATCCCGGGGTCATCAGCGCTGAGGGCGGCCACCAGGGGGTTTTAGTGCCGTAAAAATCCCACATAACTTGGCGTCGCTCCCACGGGGTCGGGTACCATTTTGAAGGTTTCCCCCTCGAAAACAAAAAAAAATTCTATAGCAATGTTCTTGAGCTAAGTTATGAATTGGTCTACAGAGGCACTTACAAATTGTCTTTTATAATTTCTATTTCTATACCACTACTGGGTTAGAGCATAACCTCGAATGAAAAACAGGCAAGAAATTCTGCCTGCCTTTTTGTTCGTTATAAGTACATCCATGTATATTTCAGATGTAGTTTGTACTTCTTTTCTTTTTTTCTTCTTTTTGTCACACTTTTGTTTCAGAGTCCCGTAGAGTTCAGAGTTCCGTACATTCTTACCCAAAGTTTAAAAACGGAACCCTATTACTAAGACTCCGTCCGTCTGGCCGTCTGTCCGTCTGTCCATCTGGCCATCTGTCCGTCTGTCCGTCTGTCTGTCACCAGGCTGTATCTCATGAACCGTGATAGCTAGACAGTTGAGATTTTCACAGATTACGTATTTCTGTTGCCGCTATAACAACAAACACTAGAAACAATAAAATAAATAATTAGGGCTGCCATACCAACAGACGTGTTTTTGCAGTTTTATATAGATAAAGATAATGGTACGAAACCCTGTGCGCGCCAGTCCGACTCGCACTTAGCCGGCTGTGTTTGATGTTGAAAACTACACGCTTATTTAATTTACAAACCATTCCAACTCAGTCCTTCAACGGACTAAGGTAAGATAGCTTCCTCAGGGAAGCGAAGCACCTATTATCAACTTCAGGTAGACTAAATTTGTAAATAGGATACATTAGGGGCTCTCTTAAGGGACCCACACAATCCCGTACAACCCACATTGTTTTTTTTTTATTAAAACTCTAAACAATATCTGTACTTTACTGCTAACAAAAAGTTTAAAAATTCTGTACGTGTCAAATACATAAATCCTTTCCTTAGCTGTCAAGTTCTTCACGTGTAAGTCTTATTAAAATCTGTACCGTTGCAACACGTGCAGCAGACAGACATGCAAACAATTAATATGTTAATGGTTGGTGTGATCGATACTCGCCTCCCTTGTTTACTCAAACGATTCATCAATTTACGTTAAACGAATGACGTGTCACAAGTGACGGGAACATCATATAGGGCTATCACTCATTGTCTTACATGAAATTAATGCTTAATATTTACTTTGAAAAGTATCTTATACTTGCTATTATCCTTACGCTTGAAGAACTAAATTGTTAAAGCACCCGTGTTTTCATTGTATAAGTTAAGCCTAAGACAGAGTTACCGCAAATGATTTACTAAAGGTCAAGTTCCGGCCAAAAAAGATATTACGACTGAAGATTTAGTTTCGGCTATATCAATAATAAACTCAATAATAAATACAGATACTAGTATATAAAGTAACTCAAAATAAGTTGATTAGACAAATACAATCTTCTATACTATAATAAATCTGTAAGTGATCGATTTCTGTACATGGAAGATATTTAGAAAAAAACCAATT
>DWNE01008714.1:0-11360 GCA_018249875.1 Cecropterus toxeus | reverse complement strand
TGTCCATGGGCGGCAGTAACCACATACCATCAGGTGGGCTGCTTGCTCGTTTGCTACTTCATATTTATAAAAAAAATCCGAGAGGCATTGAGCTATTACTATCCTAGACAGACGAAGGATGGAATATATATTTTTCTTTGTGCACGCTAACAATTTTTATGTTGTCTGTCTAGAATTAGCTTGCTAGAAACTTTCTAACAATGAACGATAAATATGTTACATTACAAAGTTAATAGTCAAACTTTTAAATATGTTATTATTTTTAGTGGAATTCTGGGTAAACTAAAAACATTCAGTTTATATTTTGTTTTTAATAAGTCATTTTGATGCATGTTGTGAGTTTATGAATTTGTATACAATATCTTAATGTTTTAGAAACAACTTAAGAGTAATTTGTTTACGAAACTGTATTATAGAGATTTTTTTATTTCAATTATTCCGAAACAGCTTTATAAAGTATTTTTGGAGAGCCATGAAAACGTATAAGTGGATTAATATTATACATGATTTTAAAGTCGTATAAAATTTTAAGTGTCTAGGAACAACAAAATAAAATAAATAAAATGTATTACAATTATCAACCTGATAGTGACATAGTTATAATTCATTTCCCAGTACTGTCAATAACAATCTTACTTTTATTGTTATCTTGGACGACCTGCGTGGTGGAGCGGTCACCATACCGTTCTGACGCGCTGTGGGTCCCGGGTTCGATTCCCGGCCAGACAAAAATATGAATGATGAGTTCAGATTTCTGTTCTGGGTCTAGGTGTTTGTGTAATTATCTTTGTGTGTCCATGGCACCCACGAAACACGCGAAAATCCTAGTGTGGGGCTACGAGTGTAGAAAGCGTCTATCTTCTGTTTATTTCTTGAGCTCTAGGTAACAATTACACTAAACATTACAATTTCTTTTAACTTTCGCTGGCAATATTTAACGCAAAATACATTTTTACAGAAGTGTTAATAACGATCTTACTTATATTACTATCTTCTATTTATTTTTAAACATCTGGGTAACAATTTTGGTGAGCAATACACTTGAATTTCTTTTAAATTTCGCTAGCAATATTACATGCGTGATAGACTTCTCCCGCAAATGAATTGATTTTCTCTACCAGAACGAGTGTAACGTTGTCCTAATTCCAAGAATCCAATAATGTAGCATTGGCGCGGGCAACAACCTCTGGCGATTTCTTGTAATTAAGGCCAAGCTTATCTCCTCTTGATAATCGTCGATCAGAGCTACCACTCATCAAAAGTTGGGAAAAATTATGGAAAGATTACTTAGCGGGGGATTTGCTCTTGTTTGTGAGTTGTACTTAGTCAGAATGACAACGAAAGTGATGATGAAACGAAATGAATTTTTTTATTGCGCAATTAGGTTAATTTAAAAAAGACAAACCCGCTGAGTTTCTTGACGGATCTTCTCAGTTGTGGTCGTGTTCCGATCCGACAATTTGTAAGTGCCCCCGTAGGCCTATGCAAAATAAGGACATTTCATTTCATTTCATTTCAAGTACATAATTATAGCACAAAAAATAACACTACAACTTATAAATTTGTATGTTTGAGGTCCTGTTTATTTGGCTTAATTTATACCCTTCTACAATATTTTGTTTTAGGAATAAGAAATGAAGATAAAAATTAATCAAACTAAATTATTTAATTATATAATTTACAAGTGTTATTTTTGTATTAATTGGTACCGTACCGTATTAATATCATTTAGTTTTGCTTTGCATAGCGTGTTATATTTAGTAAAAGATTGTGTTATGAGTCATATTTTACCCGAGCAAAGCTGAGTTTTCGTCTAGTATAATTAAAAAAAAAACAAATTCAATACCATATTTTAATAATTTCAGCATTTTCAGAAATTTTAATAGTAAGAAATTAAGCAAGATAATAAAAAAAATCGTCCCTCCCTCTCCCTCTTTTTCCTCTATATTCAGACGCTATTTTTAAAAGTTATGTAGCCTATGTCACTATGCAAACTGAGACGATTCTAATGATATGTCATACGACACAATCCGTCAAGCCGTTTGGGTTGTAGCGTGTGCCAAAGAAATTGACAAACATACAAGCAAACATACATATAACGAAGGGAAGGTGGGCGGTTGAGATCGTCCTTTGTTTAGGTGTTCTTTGTTCTAAAAAAAACACACACACACACGCCTTCTACACTCATAGCCCCACACTAGGATTTTCTCCTGTGTCGTGGATGCCATGGAAACACAAACACGAATACACAAACACCCAGACCCAGAACAGAAATCTAAACTCATCATTCATATTTCTGTCTGGCCGGGAATCGAACCCGGGACCCATTGCGCGTCAGACCGGTATGGTAACCGCTCAACCACGCGGGTCGTCTATGTCTATATGTCGGGTTCATCATGTATGTCTACATATAACATTCGAGAATGGATTTTCTTGGAAAGTGATGAAGTCGGACGTTGGTTGGCTACGCTTTTGTCGTCCGTGGAGTCTCCAAAAGATGCCCGCTGACCGCTCCACGTTTTCTTATTTTTCATTGATCGACGTACATTTTCAGACCTCCTCAGTGTTGCCCACCATCGCATCCGAATACGCCAGATCAATTAAGATTCGACGTTCCTCTTCTATCTCCGACACATATATAACTCGAAAAACATTACCTTCATTCTGTCGCAGTCGAGTAACAAGTCTTCAATACAAAAAATATATAAGTAGTTAATATAAAAGTTAAAACAAAAATAACTTAGCTATATGTACTTAGGAATTAAGTTATTTCTTTGCCCGTAATAAAACTTCGTACTAAGAAATATAACGTTTAACACAGATGCGCTTATAACAAAGTTTCTTTGATGAAGTCGCTAGTTGAAGCACTTCGGTACTTTGATAACAGTTTGCGCGCACTTCCACTGAGTGGTATGTATTTATACAGGCTTTCCTTGCCTATATAATATGTACACGTGAATGATCAAACTTCGTATTTCGTAAATATTTATAATATATTTCAACATCATCACTTTTATACTACGGAAGTAGCATAAACGCTTTCAACGCTCATAGCTCACAGTAGGATTTTCTCTGGTATCGTGGGTGCCATGGACACACAAAGACGAATAAACAAACACCCAGATCCAGAACAGAAATCTAAACTCATCATTTACATTTATGTCTGGCCGAGGATCGAACCCGAGACCCACTGCGTGTCAGATCGGTATGGTGACCGCTATGCCACGCGGGTCGTCAAATGAGCATCCAGTCTACGATGCTAAGTGGTCATAGCCGATCAACTCAGATCAGAGGCTATATGTATAACCTCTGATCTGAGTTGGTCGGTTATGACCACTAATCTACACAGATTCGTTGCTACCTACTCCAGAGGATTACATTGAAACGTCTCGAATGAATATGTTTGCTTTATCATACCTTTCTTAGACAGACATATCTAAATTAGATTGCATTTGTTGCTTACTACCTGACTGTGTGTGAGGGAGGCTAATGTTTTTCGAGCGTATGTATGTATGTATGTTTGTATGTATGTCCAATGTACAACATACCTATTTCTAGCGTGAAGCAGTTGTTGCGTTTCGGTGGAAGGGCGTGGTTGCCGACTCACTTTTTATGAGGCGACCGTCTCAGTCCTCGGGAGTTGCAACGCATCTGTTGACTTCAGATAGAACCCCTGTTCTATATGAAGTTGCTTACAAATATCCATGGGTTGCAGTAACCACTTACCATCAGGCGGGCTGCTTGCTCGTTTGCTATTTCATATTAATAAAAAAAATGTCCATTTCTTTGGCACGGGGTACAGTCCAAACGGCTTGTCAGATTGTGACGTATGATATGTCATTAGAATCGTCTTAGTTTGCAGAGTGACATAGGCTATATAATTAAAAAAATGGCGCTTACAAATAGGGGGAAGAGGGGAAAGGGTGACTATTTTATTATCGCGACAATATGGGTATTAAATGAAAGCTAGTAAATATATCATTCTAAAAATATATATGACAGTAGTTTTACTTGACTGTTTTGTCGAAAAATTTTATTAAGCGTTAAATTACATATATCATTATGAACAAAAAAATCCTTATACGTAGTAGGGTTCTTTGTTTTACCATTTTAACAACAATATAATACTAGTTTATCTCTATTTATTCAAGTTATTAATACATAAAGCACTTAGTTTGAAATCAGTCGGTCTATTTCGTGTTCTCCGTCAACATTTCGCAGTTTTGATATAGTATTTGCCACTAAGCTTCGACTAAGTATTAATTGCAAAGTTTCTTGATGTCTACTTGGAAAGCTAATCTAAGAATCGTTCAGGCATGCATTTTAGGAGCAACCACTTAGAAAATTATTTAGGTGAAATAACATTTATATGTATTTTGCGAGCTAATGCTATATACGTATCGACTTATCATATCTATATATAAAGAATACTAGGTTTTAAATCTAAAATTCAGGGAAAATGTCCAATTACGCTATATAAAGAACCTCCCGATACAAATAGGGTTCCCACCCGCACTTTATTAAAACGTTTACTTTATTTCCGGTCATTGTACTTTTGACTTTAAAAGAAAAAAATAAGCGAAAATACTACATTTTGCATTATCTGGAAATAATAACTTTTGGCGTAAACACTTTTGTGTGAAAAAAACATCCTATTATTAAGAGGTTTCTATAGCCACCTTATTTAGGGAGTAGTAGGTGTTAAGATTTAACGACTTTTTTATCTGTCTTTATTATCTACAGTTATCATTTTTTTTTGCTCAGAGTTTCACCACGCGCCATCATAAATACTAGCCTCGGATCAAAAAAAATAAGAAAAAAAAAGTACTTTATTATTAAAGTACGTACTTTTTTATATCTTATAAAGCCAATGTACTTTAATTGCAAAGAGGTGCCGACCCTATTTTTAAAGCGTAAGTAAGCACAAAGGAATTTTTGAAGTGTTGTTTGAAAATTCGTCGACTTTGTAGTAAGCACTATGAAAAATAATAATTATGTGGTTTTAACGCAATTTTTAAAGTCAATAATAAAACACCCACATTTAACGTGTACTTATGTACATTTGCACATAGCTACATAAATTTAATTTTGCTATTATTATGAGCAAGTTGCAGGAATATTATTAAAAATATTTCAAGTGTCATTGCGTAACGAGGATCTGCGGAAAAAAATACAAAAATGAAATTTTTATTTCGTTAAATTTGATAGCTCTTCAATGAGTGTCATCCAATGTCCTATATTTTCAACGTTACCATAATAACAAAAAATATAAAATACAACTGTTTGTCACAATAAATTTTAAAAATATACTGTGTTTCAGATTTGATTTATGGTAAAGTACTCTATCATATTTTTTAAATCAGTATGATACCTTTAAGAGTAGACGTCTCAGGTATAGACGTCCTGGAAATATTTTTAATAAGAGAAATAGCAAATTCATGTCAAGTGGTCAGTATCCATGGACAGGCTCGAAATTATACCGTGGTCGAAAGTGACGAGTCGACACCCTTAAAAACCGGCCAAGTGCGAGTCGGACTCGCGCACGAAGGGTTCCGTACTATTATTAAAAAATACATTAAAAACACGTTGCATGGAAGCTCCCTTAAAAAATATTTTATTTTAATTTAATTATTTATCAAAGTAAATATATAACTAAATATTCTGTAAATATTTCATGACATACCGATTTGCACCAAACAAACGAACAGACGGACAGCGGAGTCTTAGGAAAAGGGTCCCGTATTTACTCTTTGCCTACAAACCCGAAAAACTGTTTATAAGTTTTATATTACATAGTACTAAGTATAACATAAAATCCTTCAAACAAGACCACTGTACATATTAAATTTTAATAATTTCGGATTCGTAGAAACAAATCAATATTTAATATTTTAAAGTGCTTATATTAGGCTATTTGAACAAATATAGTTTTTCGTAGCAAATTATTTGAAAGCGTTTAACAAACGGGTAGGAAAAGTATTTAATTCGTTTTATTCACACGAGCAATTAATTATTCCATTACGCTATTTGCTAATTACGTATGAACTGGCTAATCTAGTGAGCAATTAAATCAATCCTTGTTGATCAATTGGCTTTACATGGTTGCAGTTTGAAATGCAAATATACAACTAATTTTGTTTTTAACTAATTGACTGCTTAATAATATAATTATATTAGTATATAATTATATGCATAGCCACTTTGCTTGATGCCTTCTTTAACAAAGTGTTAGGCGACAAAAGTGATAGGTAATTACTATTTTTGCTCTGTAGTAGAAGTATTGTTTGAAACAGTGATAGCCTAGGATCTGAGGTTCGAATCACAAGAAAATGAGATTTATGGCTTTTATGAAATAGGAGTAAATAATACTTTTTACCCGACTTCGTCAGAAAGAGTGTGGTATTATGACGACCCGCGCGGCGAAGCGGTAACCATACCGGTCTGACACGCAGTGGGTCCCGGGTTCGATCCCCGGCCAGACTGAAATGTGAATGATGAGTTAAGATTTCTGTTCGTGTATTCGTCTTTGTGTAGATAGCACCCACGACACAGGAGAAAATCCTACTGTGGGGATATGTTTATGTTGTGATATTTTTGTGAGTTCCCTGACTTATCTTATCTTATTCGGAGTTAAAAGAAAATATCCATGGGCATTATGGTCACATATCATCAAATGGACTGTATGTATGTAACATGTTTTAAAACCCAGCATTCGAATGATATTAAAAATTAAACGATAAACCAAAGTCCTAAAGTGATGTTCTTCTCGAGCAAAGCTCAAAAGCTCTTATTGAAAAACTTGGCGAGAAAGCTTCTTTGTTTCTGGGTCACTGGATCGTGGCTTGCAAGTTTCGGATACGCGAACTTGGGCATTGTGATTTACGAGATGTCGCTTCATTTCTTCAACATACTACAACGAACTACAAATTATCTTTATGTTACTCATGGGGTGGTTTTTAGGGTTCCGTACTCTAAAGGTAAAAACGGAACACTATTACTAAGACTTCGCTGTCCGTCAGGCCGTCTTTTTTATTAGGGGGAAACCTTAAAAAGGACATCGTGGGAGCTACGCCAACTTATGTGGGATTTTTACCGTCTGACCGTCTATCCGTTCGTCTATCTAATGAACCGTGTCAGCTAGACGATTGAATTTTTTACAGATGATGTATTTCTGTAGCCGCTATAACAACAAATATTAAAAACACAATAAAATAAATATTTAAGGGGCCTCACACTACAAATGTGATTTATTTGCCGTTTTTTATTTTATTTTTATTTATTAGGTAGTCCAACAGCGTTACAATAGAAAACATAGTAATAGGCAATTATAAAGAAAAATACAGCCAAAATAGGATTACACGGAAAGTGAAACAATATATGAGAAAACGGTAACTAAATAAACAACATTACATTATATATAGAAACAAAATTTACCTACATATCTACTTTCGCCTGTTTGAGATGCTGTGTGTGTGTGTTTTGTATAGATAAGAACCCTTCGAGCATGAGTCCGACTCGCACTTGCCCGATTTTTTTCATTTTGTTGTCCTAAGATTTGCTATCTTGGTCGCATCATATGTAAGTGAGCCGGCATCCACGCCCTTTCACCGAAACGCAAGAACTGCTTCACGCTAGAAATAAGTGTGGCGGTGGGACTTTCTTGGTCGAACTACTTTGTTTCTTCCACCTGTAAAATTGTAAAATTTCTTTAAAATATATGAGTCTTATTACTAGTATTTAAACTGCTATTTTTAATATAATAATTCCCTCAATAAGTCTAGTGGAGGTATTATAAAACCGCGGAACATAACAAAAACAGGTATTACATTTTTTTCAAATGTCCCACAATTGCGCAGGTAAAGCTAATGAAATGACCTAATGTATAGCTGCTACCTGACTAATGTGACCTAAGTAGGTCAAGTTCGTAAATTGTAAGGATCGGTCAAGGGAACGCTGTTTGCACGAAATGTAACCGTTTGTCGTTAAAGCTCGGTTCACACTGTATTAGCAACATTGTTAAAATATTTAAATAAAAAACTACTTGAGTTTTTTATTGCTATAACATTTTTTTTGTTCATAATATTTTAATACTTTATATGAGTTTTTGACAAAATTATCAAATAAAAATTATAATATGTATTTTTAGAATGGTCTATTTTCTATCTTCCATATGATACCCGTGTCATGATAATAAAAAGACATCCATCCCCACCCTTTTCCTCGAATTGCAGGCGTTACATTTTAAAATATGTACCCTAATGTCACTCTGCAAACTGAGATGACACTATTTATAAGTCACACGAGTACGTCACAATCAGGGAAAAGAACGATGAAATTATTTACTACAAAATACAAGGATTTTAAAATAATTTAAACGCAGTAAACAAAAGACTAGCTGCGAGGCGAAAAAGGCAACACATCGATTTGTCACGTGAATTTTGGGTTCTATGCTTGTCCCGACAGATACCTGCACGATAAATTTAGATTTCTGCTCTGATTTTGGGTGTTTGTGTATTTGCTTTTGTCTATGCCACCCACCATTCAGGAAAAATACGAATCCTTGTGCGCAGAATTTTAGGTACTGGGCACGCTGGAGATAAGATTGACCACTTCTTTTTAGAAAACAAGACACGCTTTCTACACTCATAGGATTTTCTCCTGTTTCATGGGTACCATGGACACACATAGTAGAATAAACGAACACCCAGACCCAGAACAGAAATCTAAACTCATCATTCATATTTCTCTCTGGCCGGAAATCGAACCCGGGACCCACTGCGCCCCAGACCGGTATGGTCTGAAGTGAATATGTTTTATGTGTTGCTGTTGGATGACTAATGAAATAAAAAAAAATAATAAAAAAAAATGGTGACCTTTCCGCCACGCGGGTCGGAATCTTAGTTAGAACGATTTCTTTGTTATTAGGTCTTAGTGTAAGCATACCTTAAAGTACCGCGAGTTCTTGTTAAAACAAACGGAAGTTTCTACGTCACGCAACTTCGAATAAGTAATAGCTCCAGTGCTTTTGTAAGTAATTTAATAAACGTATTACATTTCATTTCGCTAATGCCCTGAACAAGCTATAAATCAATTTTGACAAGTTACTATTTTAGAAAACTCCTTAGAAATTTAGCTGATAATAAATAATGTTTCGACACTAATTTCTCCAAAGTTATTCGCCTTAATGAAGGCTTATTTATACAAAGACAAGACAAATACCTTCTTTCAGATCAAAAGCTAAATTTAGTATTTACATATATACTTAGTTGACGAATCGAACTCGCAACTTTTCGCAGTAAACCGTTATCGTAGCCACTACACTCAATGTCCCGTGAGAATTCAATAAATAATAAAAAGGTTTCTACACTCATAGCCTCAAACTAGGATTTTCTGATGTGTCGTGGGTACCATGGATACAAAAAGAAACTAAACTCAACATTCAAATGTGTGTCAAAGCGGTATGATGGTGCCACACTGGTAATCAAAATATAATTGAAGACAAAAATCTTGATATTTTTAGGTATATTTGCTATATATTTTACATTTTCATGGTTCTTTGGTACTAGCATTGCAAATGACCCTCAAAATGATGCCATTTGCTGAGCCCTTGAACAGTAATCGTTGGTAGCGTTTCCGTATTTGCGATAGCATTTTAAACTGTTGGTCTCCGTTGTTACAATGTCGTTATAATGGTTAAATAATAAAGGGCTTTGGACGGTTGCAAACTAATAATGGGCGGTTTCAAACATCCGGCATTGTTGTTTGGATTTTCCAAGCTAGCCTCAGATTGATTATATACGTCCTTCAAGAAGGCGAAACTGATGCGGTTTTAAAAGAGGCATAAGAACCTTTAAAAATTTTAACCTTTACGTTGACTACTCAAGTGAATGGTACTGTGGCAACCTCCCGCTACTCAACGAGTGATGACGTCATCGTATTCTGAAACGCGCTATCGCAGTTTTCTCGACATCGTGCATATATACAAGTTCCGAACAGAGACTGTCGGAGCACGGCCGCTCCCCAGGCACGATCACCTAGCCTAGCGAGAGATCTCCCTTTGCGAGAGTACTATAAGTAAATCTATTTCTGCTTTATAGTCACTACTACCTCTGGTATTAACAGACTAATAAACCAAGGTTCCAAGTATTAAGCAACTAAAGTCTGGTTTCAAGAACGTGAAACTGCGTTTCAACTTAGTTCTCTAATACATGAAGGCGTTTGTGATAGACTTTTGAGACGTTTCTTATTTCACTCTCCTAAGTAAGTAGAAGTAATTTTAACTATAACATAAGAATCTCTTATTTGCCTTATTAACATCAAATAACATGATGTTGCTTCCATTGTCCTAAAACTAGTAACATCATTAAAAGTGAAAACAAAAAAACCCGACCACTTAACCCAAAATTTTTCATAATTTATCATAATTTATCATATTTTCATAATTTGTTCATAATGATAGATATTTAATTTAACGCTAATATGAATTTTTCACAAAATATTTAAGTAAAAGTATTACAATATATATATTTTTGAATAGGTCTATTTACTAGCTTTCATTTGATACCCATATTGTCGTAATAGTAAAAAAAACATCCCTCCCCTTTTTTACTCTATATCCAGGCGCCATTTTTTAAAATTAAATAGCCTATGTCACTATGCAAACTGAGACGATTCCAATGATATGTCATACGTCACAATCCGTCAAGCCATTTGGGCCGTACGCCAAAGAAATTGACATACAAAAAACATTACCTTTCTTCTGACGCAGTCGGGTAATTATATTAAATATGTTTTCCTACAAGTATTGCGAGTACGAGTATATTAGAATATCAAAATAAAATTTATCAAGAAAATACTGAACTGACTGTTAATAAAACTTTATGAGCCTTTAATCATCTGATAGCGAAGTTTCTACAAAGAAAAACAATTCAGAAGAATTAACGTAACTTTCAAATATCGAGTCATTCTTGAAGGGTGAAGGATTTGGGGGAAGATAAAGTTTGAGACAGTTTTAATTGCTTTTGACGTATCTTATAGCTTCGTGGATAAACAAACAAATTTAAACTGCATTTTTAATTATTATAATCATGTTAAAAACATGTCCCAAAAATCACAAATGTTAGTTAAAAAATTAAATTGAAAATAGCTTCGATCCCGCCCATTTTTTTTCGGATTTTATCACTGAAGTATATACAACTCAAGCTACATGGTTACTCAATGTTTCGATAGCTCAGGTGCCGGATATCGACGTTTTCTACACATCATTCATTTGAAAATTTTAGCAGCAATAGTCTATATTTAAATAGTTAATTGGTTGTTAAAGTGTAGCGTATCTTGCCAAACAAGCCTCATGTTTAGCC
>DWNE01008713.1:0-11361 GCA_018249875.1 Cecropterus toxeus | reverse complement strand
AAAATCTTATTACTCTTAAATTGAGAACCTACTCTGATAATAAATCCCATTAATTTATTTGCTTTTCTTGCAATATAATGTACGTGCTTCTCATAGGTTAATTTAGAGTCTTGAATGATACCTATAATTATATAGATCCCTATCTTCCCCCTTTTAAGGGGGAAGACAGGGGTCTGGATCTCGAAAATTGGCCAAGTGCGAGTCCTCCTCCTCAAAAATTAATTTTGATTGATTATTTATTTTTAAAGTAAATATATAAGTAAATATTCAGTGAATATATCAAAAGCCTACCTGTGGTTATGAATATCGAGAAAAAACACTGTGTTTATATGGGAGCCCCCTTAAATATTTATTTTATTCTGTTTTAGTATTTGTTGCAACAACAGAAATACATCATCTGTAATCATTTCAACTGTCTAGCTATCAGGATACATGAAACAGCCTGGTGACAGACAGACTAACAGACGTACAGCGGGATTTTAGTAATAGGGTCCCGTTTTTGCCCTTTGGGTACGGTAAGCCTAAAAATACACAAAAACATAAGATAATCAACAATCTCTCCAAAACTTTTTATTTTATGACCAATAACATATGTCAGTTTTATAATTTATTAATAAATTTGAAAGTAACAAAACAATAACTAAATAACTTAAGAATTATATGCTTAAAAATAACTTAAATTTTCAAAGAAAAAAGTTGCCAAATTAAAGATAAATATCTGTATCCTAATTGCTGTCTCGGGGATGAGTTCCCAGAATGCCGAAATAAAATCCCAAAATTTTTATATTATTTTTTAAAATTAATAAAAAAATAGGAATGAGTATTTACGTAAAAAAAAGTATTTAAAACGTAACTATAATATGACATAATTTGCATCGACGTCGCCTTAAAACCTTACCCTCGATGTCACGGTATTTAGTCACATTCGGACTTTAAAAAAGCTTAGGGTCACGGGCGTGACAGGACAGCTTGAATGAACTTCGACACGCCCTGAGGGACTTGGCATTCCAGTGTGGAATACGGGAATTTACAGGAAGAACACTTTGTTTTTTGTTCAATTTTTTGGGAATATTTTAGTTTTGATCTTCGGTATAAAAGACAGTCCGTCTTTCTATTTGAATGGTTGTGAACAATGTTGTCCTTATTATTTTTTAAAATAACTACGGTTAACATACTCTGTGATTTGTTTGGGTAACGTAAGCCCATATTTTCGTGAAAAAAAAATCGTCGCTCTCCCCTCTTTTTCCCCTATCTCCAGGCATCATTTTTAAAAAATATATAGCCTATGACACTTACTGTCCAAACTCAGACGATTCTAATGGTCATGTGTCATATGTCACAATTCGTCAAGCCTTCCTCGCAAGGTATTCCCGGTGCGCTATGACATGGGGTATTTCAAAAAAGGTGTGAAAAGAGTACTCCTTCAAAGTCGGCGATGCATTGGCGACTCTCCTGGTGTTGCAAATGTCCATAGGCGTCGGTGACTACTTACCATCAGGTAGTCCGTCTGCCTTATCGTTAGGTTTAGGTATAAAAAAATCTACATACATACATTCGAAAACATTGCCCTTATTCTGACGCAATCGGATAATAAATAAAAAAAATGCTTTGTTGATGAAGCCCAATCAAAAAAAAGAGCGCGAGGACCGCCGTAATGCGTTTGACGCCTGTATTACCGAGTATCCACCAGGACAAAATATTCTAATCGACTATACTTTATGTGGGTAAAGTACTTTGTCAAGATAATAACTACCAAAAATCAAAGCTTGTTTCTTGGGATTTGAGCGCACCCCAGATTAAGCGAACATACATTCAACGAAATATAACCATCATATTTCAAAGAGAGGTCATAAAATAAAACTGGACCGGCCAGCCCACTTTACAGCAGGTAGCAAATCTTAAGGCCCCATTTTTTCGACCACTACTGTTAAAATCTGATTTAATTTATGGGCGCCAATTGTTGAAGGTGGGGTGCGACAAGGGAGTGCATTTGGCCCGATATTGTTTGTACACAATTAATGTAATAAGGTCTAAAAATGACTACCTGATACAGAAAGGCATACTATTGAAGTTAATATATATTTTTTGTAATTGACATCAAGTTGTTGGTATAGTAAAAAAATATGATCAATCCTAAAAATGATATTACAATTTTCTATTTCTTTCACAGTAATAGTAATTAAAAAAATCTTCAACAAAATATTGGTTTATGTTCTAATATAAATTGTACTAATATTATAGAAATATTATACAATATTATGGAAATAGACAGATTGTGTGGATGTATGTATATAAGTTACTCTTTCACGCAAGAACTACATGTTGGATATTTTGTTTGACAAACTGGTAATTTTTGACTGAATGACACATCTGATACTCATTACTGTGGTAAACGTGACTGATTTTTTCTTAAACCTAACGATAAGGGCTACCTGATGGTATATCACCGTCACATGGACATTTGCAACACCAGAGGAGTCGCCAATGCATCGCTTTGAAGGAGAGCTCTTTTCACACCTTTTTTTTAAGGACCTCATGTCATAGCGTTCCGGGAATACCTCAAGAGGAAGTTCCACAACTTGCACGTCCGTAACTGATGCTGGAGCCGCGGGATTTCATCACACCTATTCATAACACATATGGTATCAGGGGTAGCAACGCATTCTTAGCTAACCTTAAGACTGATTATATCTACGGCTGATTACTGATAGCCATTTACAAGCAGATGGATTGAATACTCGTTTGCTACTTCCATATTATATAAAAAAGGAAACTCATAGAGAATTTGTTCTAGTTACCATAATTACTAAGGAATCGGCGCTGAGTACCTGCTGTGGGTTCAGCCGGCCAATAAACGCACCCACCCCAATTTACACGCTCTATGAATAAATGAATGCAGCTAATAAACAAAATTTACAATGTCATAAATAAAATGGCGACAGGCGGTCTATGGTTTACCACATGCTAAGTATTGGTCATAGACAAGGGAGATTGCTTTAAAAAACTGTTTGTGAATTACGTGCAAACTGAAGCATCACGCATTTTAAAATTTAAACAATACGATTCACATTAAAATACCATGTATACTTTTTTTATAAATTCGAAATTTGAAGCCACTGACGGCCATGGACATCTGTAATCAACCCCAGATAATATCAGAGTCTTACTTGCCGTTGGTCACAGACACGTTGTTACTTCTGAGGACCAAGTTGGAAAACCTCCCAATCTCCCAAGCCCTTCAGAACGTAACACAGCGCTTAACACTGCTGTAACTAAGCAGAAATAGGTGTGGCGGTGGTGCTTAAGTCGATCCACAAAGAGTTCTACAATCTTTAAGTTACAAGGCAGGCTTCTAGGTCCCCTGTTCTATTTAACGTTATTTCTCACTTACCATCAGGTGGAAGTGCTTGTGAGCTACTTCAATCTGATAAAGGTGTAACAATCATAGTTCCCTAGTCTACCTATCATACCTACTCGTTCCTTGTAAATCACAATTTAACAAAAATGACACAAACATTAGGAAGATTTATCTAAAGCTAAAATACTCGGGGTTAATTTCCTTTGAATATATTCCGCTAATTAGTCTTATCAGATCGCCATTGATAAGGAATTAGTGCCGGTAGATTAAGCCCCAATTCAAGAATTGAATGGGTGGAACCCAAAGTTTGTCTGCGATTCAAATATTCCTTGTTTATGGTAAAGATGGCTGCGACCGTAGATATTTTAGTTAATAGCGATTAAATTTTTTTCTTTAATATTTATAGTTGTTTTGAGTAGAGATGAATGTAAACATAAATATTTTTATACAGATGATACTTGCATATATGTATCTTGAAGATTTTTTTAATGTATTTGAAGTGAAACTAATTTGACATCGTTGTGTTTTGAAACTCGATGAAACGAAATATTTGAAACGAAAATATGTCATGTAAAGAAATAAACACATAAACGCAATAGAACTAGTGTAGTTCTACCAGGGAAGTACTATCGTCACACCCATTTCTAGCGCGAAGCAGTTTTTGCGTGAAGAAGGGTGTCGTTGCCGGCTCACTTACATATGAGACGACCATCTCAGTCCTAGATACATAAGTTTTTAAGATTAAAATATTTTATACTTTCATGAGTATGTTTTGGTCAGACAAAGGACAAAATACTGAATTTTATGTAACAACATGCACGTTTTTCAGGCCAAACAACAGCTTGAAAAATATCGCTCTTTCAAGCCTATATCACTAAGAAAACTAACACGATTCCAATGATATGTCATAAGTCACAATCCGTGAGGCCGTTTGGGCTTTAGCGCGTGCCAAAGAAGTGGCCATACATAGGCATAAATAACATATCCCTCCTTCTGACGCAGTCGGGTATTATAATTTCAACTTAAATATATTTTATGAATGTATATTTTTGTATATTCACTCTAAGCCATTGGTCTTATGTGTTTATAATAATTTATTTACAACTAGCTGAATTCTAAGCTTCAAGCACTAATATAGATCTAGTTCAGATTAGAACGATATCGAGTACCTCTTAGTCTATAAAAACACAATGTAAAACTAATATTCAAATAGTCGAATATGGCTCTTCGCAGCCACGATTCTGTTATTGACAGCAAAATCTATTGCACCAAAACTTCCTTCATTTACAATCCATTGCGGGCTTATATCGCGTGTTTTTGACATATACAGTTGTAAACAAGCAATGTATACGAAACAGTGCAATAAATAAAAAGTGTTTAAAATATGGTAAGGGGTTGGAGGAAACTTTTTATAAAAGACTCCTTTTGAGTCGAGTCGAGAATATTATGATTATTTATTCATTGTATATCGAATTTGATATAGGTTGAGGTGTCAGTGAGGTTATTTTATTTTAGCTATTTGTATGCTTACATGTTGAAAGCGATGGATGTATATGTTAAAAATCGTTTCGTCTGTCTAGTTGTTAAGTTTGACACAGTTGTATGATGTAATCATTATAAATTATTAGGGTTCCGTGCGCAAAGGGTAACGTGACTCTGTTACTAAGACTCCGCTGTCCGTCTGTCTGCAGGGGATCGAACCCGGGACGCAGGGCGTTTCAGACCGGTATGGTCACCGCTCCACGCGGGTCGTACCACTTTATAACAAGCGATAACATAAAGGAAAGATGACTAAATGATATCGAATAACAAATTAAATCGATTTCTCGAAACAGTCGATTCGAATCAGCATAATCGATACTAAATAACATATCGCAACCGTGATTAATCGATTAAAAAGTCCAAAAGAAATAATTCTTTATAAGCTTCATTTGAGTTTTTTCCCTTTAGGAAAAGGTAGTAAGTAATAATTATGGTAAAATGATATTTTATGCTCATTTTTAGGGTTCCGTGCGTAAAGGGTAAAAACGTAAGCCTATTACTAATACTTCGTTGTCCGTCTGTCCGTCTGTCTGTAACCAGGCTGTATCTCATGAACCGTGATAGCTAGACAGTTGAAATGTTCACAGATGATGTATTTCCGTTGCCGCTATAATATCAAAAACTAAGAACGTAATGAAATAAATATGTAAGGATGCTCCCACACAAAAAACGTGCCCTTTCCGTTTTTATAATTACGCGCGAGTCAGATTCGCACTTGGCCAATTATGAAAATCAAAATCGTTTAAGCAGCCGTTAACTTATAGGGTGTATGGAAAAGGTCTATGCACTGTTTTTACACCCATATTTACTATATACAACTAATAAAGTATTTACAATAAAGTAATAATGAACTAAAACATTGCGTCTTCTTTAAGAGTAAAAACATACAAACAAGATAACGATATTTTTACCCTAGTGTCGAAAAGTAAAATATTATAAATTTGTATAAATTCGAAATAGAGAAATAAAAAGCACATAAAATGAGGTCGCCGTTATTAATAATGGTATATTTTAGTTAACTCTTTATATGACTTTTTGTCAAAAAAGCGAAGTAAAAGTAATAAAGTAAGTATATTTTTAGATTGGTCTATTTACTAGCTTTCATTTGATACCCATATTGTTGTGATAGTAAAAAAGTCGTCCCTTCGCCCCCCCCTTTTCCCCTATTCGCAGTCGCTATTTTTAAAAATCATATAACCTTTGACACCTTCCACTGAGATCATTCTAATGTCATGACATACGTCACAATCCGTCAAGCCGTTTGGGCTGTAGCGCGCCAAAGAAATGACATACTCGAAAAAATATTACTAAGTAAAACAAGCATCTCCGCGTGTTTACAGCTATCTTAAAATATCTTTTATAAAAGATCAAATTATCAGGTGAGCGGTAGCAGACATTATTTAAATTATTAAATGATATCGAATAACAAATTAAGTTGATTTCTCGAAACAATCGATTTGTATCTGCATAATATCGATGCCAAATAACACATTTCAATCGTACAAAACGATAAAACGAATAAAAGGAATCGATTCTAATCCACAATGTTGTAACTGAAATTTTGTAAAAATGTAGAGGTACATCTACATAGTGAATATTTATTTTTTCAATAAAGACGCACTAATTGATCAATTTTTGTTTTTTTTATGTATAAAACGTATATATTATTTTAGTTTTGAATAACGACAATAAAATATATATGAATCAAAAATACAATGGTTAAATAAGAATTTTCAATGTAAATTAAAAATAAATTAACCGATTTAAAAACATATTTGTTTGACTCAGCTGTATTAGGTATTGACTTCAAGAATTTCGAAATTCTTTATTTTGAAGGTGGTAGAACTAGTGTTGTTCGATCGGAGAGGTACCATCGCCACACTAATTTATAGCGTGAAGCAGTTCTTGCGTTTCATTAGAAGGATGTGGTTGCCGGTTCACTTATGTATAAGGTGACGATCTCAGTCCTCGGGTATAGCAAAACATCTGTGATTGACTTCAGATAGAACCCCTGTTGCGTATGAAGTTACTTTCAGACGTCCATGGGTGGCAGTAACTACTTACCATCAGATGGACTGCATGCTCGTCTGCTACTTCAATGTGATAAAAAAAGAAAAAATGAATCTCAAAAGACACAAGTAGTTCAACTGCACTTCTGGTATTAAAATAGGATTACTGTACCACCTGCCTCACCTGCCTGTCATCAGAGGCGACTAAAAGGTGCTTCCGGGGTTGCGGACGTCACGAGTGGGAGCTCGAACCGTCCAGCCAAACGACCTCAGGACGGCGGTATGTATGGTCGCATACCGTCAAGACCAAACGGTGTGATGGACATTTACTTCCACCTATGCGGAGCTCTACAAGGTTATGCGCTCAGACGTCTCCGGTTCCGTTCCTGCGGGGGGCTTTAGTGGATAAGAGTTTCATATACTCCGGCGTCGCTGGGTACCTTTTAAAGATTTTCTCTCGAAAACAAAACAAGGACAAGGACTAAAGGACAATTCACACAAAAGGAGTTTAAGGATAGTTTGAAGAGCTTAAACCTTAAAAATACAAGTTATACCTACAAATTATATAAAGAGAGTATAGAAAACAAAAAAGTATTTACCTACAATGTATATCAAGACAGTATAAAAAACTAAATCAAAAATAACAATTTGTGACTTATACCACTTATCTTTAGGCAGTTGAATCGATCGAATTGCCTAATGAATACTTAGCTAATTTAAAATGTTTGGATGATATGAACGGCGTTAGTTTAAAAATTCATTTGTAAATGCAGAAATAATGGGTACGATTCACGTTCTTTTGGGTTACCTGAGGAAGGGTTTAACTTTATGTTTATTTTTCAATGTTAAGGGTCGAATCGATTCGTTCGTGTTTAATAGTTTTTTTATCTTTTTTCAACACATTCTTATTAGTGAATTCCCTTTCTAACGGTTTTTAAATTGTTCAACTTTTAATGGAATTTTTGACTTGTCATCGATTTCTATATGCTCATTTCATACTTTATAAATATGGAAATTATGAGTTAGTAGATTTCTTTCGTGGCTTCTTACTCATAATGAAACACCCTGAATTATGGTAATAGCTTTGAAAAAGCTCTTTCTACACTCATAGCCCCACACTATTTTCTCCTATGTCGTAGGTGCTATGCATACAAAGACGAATACACAAACACCCAGACCCAGAACAGAAATCTAATTATTTAATTTATCATTCAGATGTCTGTCAGGCCGGGGATCGAACCCTAAACTCACTCAACTCACGAACGAACTCACACACGCGTATCAGACTGGTATGGTGACCGCTCCGCCACGCGGGTCGTCGTATAGGTTATTATTATATAGGTTACTATTATTATGTAGAGTATTATTAATATATAGATTATTATTATTATATAGGTTATTGACGTTCCAAAAAATGTTATTATTTAAATAATCTAATACACATCGTAAATGCGCAGCGTTCGGTCAAAGTTAAGTTCTAAATTAAGTTGAAAAAAGTACTTTCAATTTACGCTAAAATTGATGTAAATTGAAAAAATATATATAAGTTAAAATTTACTGAAGTCGACAAAATTAAGTATGAAAAACTGTACTAGCCGTGCTCCGCGTTCTCATCCCCTTTTTACATAAGAGAAATACAAACAAACATAGCGTGATGTTATATAATAGCGTATAGCCTTCCTCGATAAATGGACTATTCGACACTAAAATATTTTTTCAATTGGAACCAGTAGTTTCTGAGATTAGCGCGTTCAACCAGACAAATTCTTCAGCTTTTTAATATACTCTTTATAACGTTACATATTTAAATATACAATTCAATGTCGTCGTCAACCCATTATGTTTTGTGTCAACGCGTCATGTCCCACTGTTGGGCACGGGTCTTCTCTCTAAATGAGTTTTAGGCTATAGTCCACCGCGCTGGCTAAGTACGAATTGGTAGACTTAACACACTTTTGAGAACTTTTTTAAGAGAACTCTCAGATGTGCAGGTTTCACGATGTCTTCCTTCACCGTAAAGCAGTGATAATTAATTTCTTATAGTGGTGCGTGCCTGGGATTCGAATGTAATATATAAAAATACATTTTTTCTGAAGGTCGATGTCTGTACGAGTGGATCCCAGTGCGCTCGACCTTACCGTCCCTCTGACGCAGTCGGGTAAACAAATGAAGGTCCGAATTTTATTCTAGCTTCAGTACTTTAGGCTCTGCGTAAGTCCGACATCCTTTCGATTTATATATATAGAGTGGGTATTTATATCTTTTCCTATATCTTTTTTATCTTTTCCCTCTGTTCATTACAAGTCATTATGTTCGGCGTCACGCTGTTAGCGACCGGACCGAGTTATTTCATGATAGTGATGGGTATAACGATAATTTTATCGATATTATTCATTTAATAATCGAATCACATAGTTTTATTGTCGAAATACAATGAGCATTAGTATAAAATTCTTTATTAAGTTGAAGTTACAAAATATGAATTAATTTAACGAATATATACAAAATAAAAAATAACTTAAATTTAAAACGAAACATATTAAAATACAATTAATAATAATTAGACAGTTTAATACAAATTCGCATAATGCAATTGACTCATTCTTTTATCTAAATGTCGATTATTTCATTTATTTAGTTTAAATACATGAATCATTTTTTATTATTTTTGGTGAAACTACCTTTTAAAGACCTGCATAGTGAAAAGGTCGTCTCACACGCCGTACGGTCCGGGTTCGAACTCTGGCGTATACATTTGAATTATGACCTTATATTACTTTTGAGTTGCTCTGCCGGTATTTCTGTATACGTTTTTGTGTATTTTCATAGCACCCATTAAACAGGTGGCACGCAGTGTAGGGTGAATTTAGAAAATGTATTATATTATTATTAGTAAAAACATATTGTTTTTTTTTCCGGAATCCTATGATCTTCGTTGCCGAATCTAGTTAATGATACTTTACAATATATAAAAAAAAACGACCTGATTAGTCTTAACTACAAAAAAATCCAGGAGTGTTTTTTAAAAAAGTACAAAAAATGAAGTAAACAATTTATTATATCGATAGTTTTACTGAATAGTTATATTAATCAAGTACATCACTAAACATATTATACGGGATCAAAAAAAGCATCATCGCTGCCTATCCGACTAAATTGAAGAGACCTGTTGTTCATTTGCTGATTGAGGGATTAAGGAATATTCACTTTGATCGTATCAATTACCTTTACAAAACGTGCATTAACCGCCTGAGTTGAATCGTCGTTTTGTTCTTTATGTTCACGTTTAAACGGGGATTGTTTTAAATTTGTAGGGTAAACTTGCAATTTTATAATTTTCTAAGTTTTTTCGATATATTTTATATTATGATTATGTCCACTATTTGAGTTTTTAGTGCCATGGGACATGTCGATAGGTCGGTTCCAAAGGAATTGCCAATACACAACATGCATGCGTACAAGCATGCAGTCCACCTGATGGTAAATTACTGCCGGTTATGGACATCTGTAAGCCACTTCATATAGAACAGGGGTTCTATCTGAAGTCGATTATACTTGTGTAACTTCCGAACACTAAAATGGCCGCTCATATAAAAGTAAGCCGGCAACCACACCCTTCCACCGAAACGCAAGAACTGCTTCATGCTAGAAATGAGTGTGGCGATGGTACCTCACCGGTAACCTTTTAATTTACAGGTGCCATATTTAAAAACGCCACGTTTAGCCGTTCGGACTGTAGCGCGTGCCAAAGAAATAGACATAGGTACATACAAACATACATACATTACAAACATACATTTAACGACCCGCGTGGCGGAGCGGTCACCATGCCCGGTCTGACACGCAATGGGTTCTGGGTTCGATCCCCGGCCAGACAGCCACCTGAATGTTGAATTTAGACGCCTTTTCTGGGTCTGGGTGTTTGTGTATTCATCTTTGGGTTTGTCCATGGCACCCACGACACGGGAGAAAATTCTAGTATGGGGCTATGAGTGTAAAGCGAGAGAAATAAAAAAAATACTCGAAAAACATCAACCATTCTCTGACGCAGTCTAATATTGAGGTACAGTTACAAACCAAAAACCAGCCAGCTCCATAAATGCAACCTTATTAAAGCCGTGGGTTGAATAAACATACATCCAATACAGTCGAACTAGTAGATAATATGAGGTTTGAATCATTTCATTATACACAAAAAGTGTCCTCCGGCGATCTATATTTCGAAGGATACCTTTAACTATAGACTTGTAAATGTATAGAATTGGCACAGAAGTATTACGAAACTAGAAACAATTAACTAGTAACATTGTTAAAACATTAAAACAAAAACCGGACTACTTAAAACGAAATTTTTGTTGATAATTATATATTCCATTTAACGCTTATATGAGTTTTGTCTCAAAATAGTCAAGCAAAACTAATATCATATATATATTTTAGATAGGTATATTT
>DWNE01008712.1:0-11362 GCA_018249875.1 Cecropterus toxeus | reverse complement strand
GACTGATAGTTTTTGCGTGAATGAGTAAGAAAACATAAATATGTATGTTTTCTATAATTATAATATATAAATATAAAAAAACTAAGTTTAGGATGTACTTAAATACCATAAACTTAGTTTTTTATATTTATCTAATATTTTTTGCTATTCCAGATCCTTTTGTCGTTGATCGTACGTACTGAATATTCTTTCAACTTATGAATTGATATCCAACAATTAAAAGAAGAAGGATGAAATTCTATACATAATACAGTGAATAAATCCTTAGGTTATTTATATCACCTTTGTAGAACCACAAAGTATCCATACAATTTGAAAATAGAACAAAACGTTACGTGGAATACAAGCAAAACATAAGCTTAACGTTTGAATTTGGAACACAATATGCGTCCGGAAGGAACATTTTCATAATCCTCCATTTCGAATGACTTCAATATACTCGAATAAACTTTACGAGTGATCATTAAAAATGTTTTAAATTTGATTTATGAGTTCCCAAAATGATCTGCCTCGGATTTTCAGCGTTGCGGCTAAAATTGTAAGTCATATTCAATGAGCAGTCATTCATTTGTTAATTTTGTTCGCCGCCATAATATTTACGGCCGCTGTAAACATTTGAGCTATAAAACGTTCAGAATGTTATTAATATTTGCTTCCAAGTATTTAGAGAGCTTCCAGATCATCGCTGTATGTCAGATTTAGTGTGTAAGCTATCTTGTTATAATTTTTAATTTTGTTCTAGGTTAACATTAGATGGTAAAAGATACTTAAATGTTGAAATATTGTTGCTTCGTTTTAAAAATGCTAAGAAATGTTTTCTAACGGGTAATTTGTTGTTATATTGTTATGTTGGAGTAAATTGGGGGCAACTGTCGCTCATGTGCATTTGTTATCATCCAGATAAGATCAGTCTTTCCTGATGCTGGATGCAGTTGCGTTGCACTCAAGGATCAAGTGTGAACCCGGATAAGTATGTCTCCTTTACTACCTTTAGAGTTAAACCATAACACAGTAGTACTGAACACTACTGTTATTAGCCACAAAGGGTTTATTCTAATGCTTTTTATTGTAATTTTTTTTTATAAAATATAAAAAAAAACGCCTTTATAGGTGATACAACTGGCTAATGTGATTTCTAAGTAACAATTAAATATTGGATTTTATTGTGATTATTTAAAGGTATAAAAAGTATTATAAGAAGCATCTATCTTGGTAGGAGTGTTAACAGCTAGTCTGTCCGCGTGATCGCCCGTGCGCTTTATGTGCACATAAAGTGCCGGACGAACTGTCGTGTCTTGTCCGCGCCGAGCGTGCGAGAGTATCCTTCAATCGCTGCACACGACTGACCATAGGTCACTCTTTTTGGATGTAAATACGTTCATATATACATTATACGTACCTATTATATTACATTCTTTGAAAATTCAATCAAAATCACAATTAGTGTGACTTATGTGCACGTGATGTCAGATATAATGTTTTATACGTATAACATATAAATATAGCTCAAAACTAGTTACCTGCACTAGGATACTTTTCAGTGACGTGGATCCCGTGGACACCTACAAAAATGAATACGCAAATACTCATGTCCAGAACAGAAATCTAAATAAATCATTTATATATCTACCTGATCGGACGCCAAACCTGGAACTCACTACAAGTTACATGTTATGATTGCGATAGCAAAGACTTAAAATTTATCTCGAAACGTTATAAATAATACTTTTCATATGTGATTCAAATATAACTCAAACAAGTTAAGTAAATCTGTGCTCATATAAACGCCATTTCGTAGGGTCATATAGTAGGAGCATATTTTTCATCGATGCAAGAGATGAAGTTATTAGATTAAAAAGCAAATGATAAATAAGCAAGTACATATAAAAACACTCAGTAGGTTACAGGTGATTAACTTTTACTGTTATATGTTACTATTATGTATTGAAATATGCAAAATACTTTTAATTAATTTGTTTTGTCATGTGTTAAATTTATGTTATTTGTTTTACGCTCACCACAGAGACAAAGAAACAATGTGTTTGCAATAAATTACGCTAATGACCCGTAATTAGTTTCAGTCGATAGCGCTCTCACCTTTGCCACAGAGCTATGCGGTTGGTCTCGGAATGGACTTAAATTATGATCAGGTCTTAAATTGTTCCTTTTTTGTTTTTCTGTACATATTATGTACCCAAAACAAAAAAAGGAATGATTTAAAAAATTAAATGTTTTAGGTCAATATTTTGTTTCATCGTATGTAATGTAATGTAAATGTAATATATTTTCTCATATTTTATCATAATATTTGAAAGGAAGGTTTTTATTTATTTATTTTCTATAATTAAGGTTTTCAATGAACTGTGTTTTACAAATAATTTTAAAATGATTTTTCTATTAAACATCTAACACGGGTGGACTTCAAAACGGAGTAACGTGGTGGAGTAGTCTAGACATAAACATAGTTGTTAGGTGTGACTTGTGCCCAATGACTCAACTCTTCTTCTATGATTTCAATAATTTAAATTAGCGCTTCACTCGAATTTAGCGTATGAGCTTTACCCAAAGGATTTTGTCTCGATTTGAAATGTAGGTGAAAATTGACTCTTGTTTTAGTCGCGAGTAGGTGTATTTATTATAGTGTTAACCCATTGTTCATCAAGAATGATTGCCAGTAAGCAAGGACAAGTAAAGAGAATTACTGCGTTACGTGGATTGAGTGGGATCGTGTACACGGATCTGTCACTTTATAATAAAATTATATTGGAATTTTAGATTAGAATTAACGGCGATAGAATTGGACATGAACTTAATTAAAGTCTTCTGTACAAATGTTGATTATGAAATTCGCACAGTGTATCCTGATTTGAAGGGCGTTGGAGGAAGAGATCTCAGCTATAACTTTCAATATATTTTGAGTTGTGTTGTTTAAGTTGTTCACACACAGTTGATTAAATTCATCAGATATATTGCATTCTCAATTGCAAAATTAAAACAAATGCTAATTAAAATTAGATGAAAAAAAAAATCAAATAAAAATTCATGCATATTTTTTTCTTAACCTACTAATAATTATTGAAGTCACCTTTTTATTGAGATTTCTACAGTCCTGCATGGATCTTGAATATTTCGTATTTCGTATCACAATCGATTTCGTATATAAAAAAAAAAATAGTTATTTTTCTTTCGTCAAAAACAACTTATTCTTAAGATACTGCCAAAGTAATATTCATAACATTTATTACCTGAGTATAATTAAGGCACTTGATTTAAGTTTATATTATAAAGGAGCTCATTAAGTAAACATTAATTAGATTCCTTTCTAATTAACGAAAGTACCGAAACATAGTAAAATTTATCAGATTTCAATTTATCTTACATGTCCTTATAAAGCTGTCGTGGTGATCGCGATTACCTACCACAGATGATATGCCTCATTACTGCTGGGTGAAATTACATTAAAGATCGTCCGAGCCCTATAAATTTATTAAAATGTCGATAGCGTGGGCTGAATGTCAAACACAACAAGCCGGTTTATTCCGTAATAGCCGATAAATAATATAAAAATTAGGCGGTGGACACACTAAGCTAACTTTTTCGTTGGCTTTGGACTGAGTAAGGTGAGTAGGTTTAGGAAGAACGGGAAATGTAGGTATTATAGCATGGACGTTACAAATACCATTTACCACCGGATGGTCAGTGGTCATTGCGGTTCATGTACTTTTGTAATCAGCCCCAAATAAGATCAAAGTGTTACCTGACGTTAAAACAGGTGCATTGTTACCCCTGAGCTACAAAGAGTTCTACCACCTAAATTGACTTGATGAGTAAATTGGGGCGGTGACAATTTTTGCCTATCAACTTATTTGAATTAAATTGCAATGTTGTATAAATACAACTTCCCAAGAGGGAAGATTTATTTAACTGTAGACTGGTAATACGAACTACAGTTAAATGATTTTGTAACCTTTGATATTGTAGATAACTGAGTTATTTCTTAAGGATGGTTAGATTAAGCTAATCTAATCAAAACATATACCATTACCATAGACTACCTTACCGTTTAGATGTATAATAAGTATTTTCATCTTTTATTTGTTATCTTATTAATATCGCAGTGGAAGTCGAACGTTACAGTTTCATTTTTTCAAATATTTACCCATTGTGACGTCAACCTAAAAGTCGACAAGTATGAAACTTAAATTCACACTAAAAAGACGATGGAATAAAATCGACCATCACTCATACAGTAATAGTGTATTCATGTAAATTAAATTCGTTAGCTACTTGATTCTATTTGAGTGGAAGGAGAGAAATGCTTCAATACAAATAAGTATACGATGTGTCATAAAGAACTGACTTGAAAGTGGTTGTGTTTTCTATGTGTGTGTTGTGTGTTTGCTATGTGTTTTCATTATATTTATATTATTAGCCTTATTGCTTTCTATTACACTACATACTGTTAACTGTAATTGTAAGCCCAGATAAAGATCCAACTAAGGAGTTAGAAATAAATATACGAAAAATAAAATATGCAATAAATCTATAATGGCTTTTTAAGGCGTATTTATCAAAAACATTAGGGTCTTTACAAAAGGTTAACGTAAAATTATTATTATAGAATCTTTTAATTTTGAATAAAGTAGTGCAATATACGTGATAGCACTATTTTTTGCAACTATGCAACAAAGCAAAAAGATTAGATACTTAAAAAAATCTCATAAGCCGGTATCTTATACTCTTATACTTTTATAAGGCGTTCATACTATGGTTGGTATCTTTAATGTGCGTTAGGTTCTATAATAAGGATTTGAATTAATCGAGAGAAAATCAGATCAACTGTGATCTGAACTGATCACTAAATGTAAACATTTTAATAAAAAAACGAAATAACTCCTTCTTTAAAGTCGTTCTACAAAATAGAACCATTTTCGGATATACTCTCCAGTACCATGATTAACGTTTAACTTGTTAGTGCGAGTTCACGATGACGTCTTATGACGTTAATGTTGCTCATTTTAACGTCTCTCGGAAGCGTTCGGCAAATATACTTTGTGTATGATTTGTGTGGTGTCGAAGATATGCGTCTTCTTCGTATGTACTACTAAAATGAAAGTATGTAAGCATGTGTATTAAAGCAAGTAAAATGTATTTATTGTTATTTCTTTATTTCGATTTAAATGTCTATAGTAAATAAACAGACTGAGGCTTTTAAAATGATAGATTGCTCTATCAGTAATTCAAGCAAATCCTCTTTTTATTAGGAAATCTATCACAACCCTAATATCTATAGAATCCTTGAGAAAATCATTCGTTTTTCGTCACTATTTTAATGCAATAGTTACGAAAAACGAATGATTTTCCCAAGGATTGTTGTTTTCTCTAAGGCTCGCAAGCTCTCTCAAAAATGTCTGCGTAGAGAGCATAGGCAATACAAATAACTATAGTCCATAAATCTAATAACTATAAATACATTCTCTGATAAAAATAAATAAAGTTAGGCTAAAGACAAGAAGTCAAGGACGTTAAAACAAGACGAAAAAAATACTACGGAGTTCTAAGTATATTATATTGTCAAAAGATGACCGTGAATTAATGAAGTCAGGTGTTAAGGCGCCAAGCCAAAGCCGTAAAAACAGTTTAAATTAGGAATTTTACCATTTGTGGAAAAATATGAATTTTAATAAACAAAAATATCAAGTCTCTAACTCACTGAAAACCTTACACAATAACACATATAAAGTTATTCCGTCAAAAGTACTTAGATGCTCATACGAAAATGAAGTCATGTGCAGAGACTAGTTCACTATAAATATAAAGTGACGAGTAATTTATGCGACGTCTGTATGCAGTCTACAAAGACACGATTGTGTCGGTAAATTGTTGCTTTTCTGTTGAATTTCATAGTCATGTTCGTTACTTTGAGATGGCGTTTATTAACATACAACATACGTTACTATCTCTTCTGCTTTATAGCAGCTGCATTTTGTTTTGTAGGATACAGCGAGGTGTTTAAATTTTGTCTTCATATTTAGCAATGTATTTCTGACCTATTTTAGATAGAAAACACTTGTGACACTTTGACACATTCTAAGTGCCCCTATAGATATATACAAAGACCCTTTTTATCAATTTAAAGTAGCAAGCGAGCATGCAGACCACTTAATAGTAAATGGTAACTGCCGCCCATGGACATTTGTAAGCAACTTCATATAGAACAGGGGTTCTACGGGGGTTCTAGGGGGGTACGTTGCTACTCCTGAGGACTAAGATGGTCACCTCGTATACAAGTGAGCCGGCAACCACACCCTTCCAACGAAATCCAAGAAATGCTTCACGCTAGAAATAGGTGTGGACGTGGTACCTCCCCGGGCGAACTACAGTGTTCCTACCACCTTTCAAGCTTCCTACACTCATAGCCCACACTAGGATTTACTCCTGTGTCGTAGGTATCAAATACACACAAATACGAATACACACATACCCAGAACAGAATCTAAAGTCATCATTCAGATGTCTGTCTGGCCGCGGATCGAATCCAGAACCCACTGCACATTAGACCAGTGACCGCTCCACCACGCGGGTCGTCAATTTGTCATCAAAAATTGTATTTGTGATATATAGTATTTGGAGACATTGATCACAGTATTGTTTTGGATCGGAGGTATGTAATTAACTATACATTTATTTTATTTATTATATTAACTTTTTATATTATTATTACTATTACCAGGAGACCTTTTTGAATTAGATCATACATTTGCTGCTACTCCTGAAGAATAACTTGGGATTTCTCATGTAAATATGTCTAACTTGCTATAATCAAAATAGAACATGTCAACGCTATAATGTTTGCTGCTTTAAGTTAGTTAATAAAAAGGCGATTAGTATTGTCGCAATGGATTTTATCAAATGGTATTTCATCAAAAAGACTTCCGGAAAAAAGACTCCGTCAAGCTATAGCTAAGCACTGACAAGCCCGCTAGTATAAAAGCCTTTTAATAGGCCTCGATGCCAATACTCTTTTTGGTAGAACAAGTCTTGTCTTAACCACGGATCGCTTTTTGTTCGTCTTAAATGCACTTAAGAAAGCCAGTTAAATTTACGACGACTAAAAACTTAGTACATCGTATGAGTATACGTTCCGCCTTATCCTGTTTACATTATACTCCATTTACGATAGCTTAACGACACCACCGTTTAAGTCTTGAATTCTTTAAGTACACGCTGTCAATTAAAGAGAAAGCCTTAAAAATGAAGAGCCGGGTGTAAATTCACTGTTTATCTTATCCTAAACAAGAGTTACATCTATAATGACCGGCTTAAGGGCCCTACGCATATAAGTTTATGAATATGGCGACCATAAAAGCTGTAATATTATGATGTTATTATGCTAGGTACCTATACAAACAACAGAGGTACTAGAAGCATGGAGGTCATGTAATGAGCGGTTTTATAAAATAATTAAGCGTTGAAATTAAATATTGTTATGAATGTTCAGTGTCGGTTTTGTTTGGGAAATGTGTGGTTTTTAATTAGGATTCGTTAATGACGTGCCCGCCGTATAATGAACGAGTCATGGTAAAATAAAACTGTAAGTGGATAATTTCATTTTAGTATCAGATTAATTAAATATTTAATTATGTACACGTAATATTTCAAGTGAATTAGACAGCCTATTTTTACTTTTTTTTTCAATCAAACTACTGTCTCACGTAACATTTTATCTTATTTTAACTTTGTCAACAAATACAAAATATTGTTATAGATTGTTATAGATATGGATTAAAGAATCAAATCAAACCCGATTTCAAGATTTTTTTTTATTTTAAGAATAAATGTTTTTATAATTTACCTCTGTATCATTTACAAGCCTTCACCACAATTATTCCATTACCGTCCTCGTACATTTTGTGCGTACGTTATTATCAGCCTACAATCGAGCATAAAGAATAATTTTGAATAATGAAACGGTTGTCGTTAATACATCACGACCGACAATAACACGGTGGATAATGCAACGAAATTACATGTGGCTGTATCGGCCGGCGCAAATAAATATTTTTGAACTGACATTTGTTTTTTCTGTTATAACTAAAGACAAAGGCTATATCCGCCCACGGCTCGGACAGACGAAGGGCACCGAAATTATGGAGGTTTTCGAAGGCATTCCTCGACTAATGATTTCGAAAGATATCCTCCCCTTGAATGTAAAACGACTCCGCCCCTAGAATGAATTGAAACACTGGCGGGACCTTTTTTATTTATTTATTAATTGTTGTTTTTCAACTGACGGTGGCCCGGCAAACATTTGGGGCGATATTTTTATACTTCCATTTTAATGGTTCAGGAAATTGGGATTAGAAAAACATAAATGAGTTATTGCTTTAAGTTTGATGGTCTATATTATGCGGATTAGTTTGTAATTAAAAATGTTACGGCAATTTTTTTTTTGTTTATTAGCATACCTCCTTACCCATTTTGATTGGTGTAGACAGATATATTTTTAATACATTAAGTAAGGTATGCCTCGGTCTTATCACTTCTTTAAAACCAGAACACCAGAACGTATTTCGCGAAGATCTTCAGAGACGTTCATCCATAGTTGTATATCAGCAACCCTGCTTTTATCAGATTTCGTTGACAACACTCCAGCAACACAGCGACATCAATTAAGTTTATTTCATGCATTTAAAAAAAGTTATACTCACTATACTATGCTTTTCGTATAGCGACCCGCGTGTCGGAGCGGTCAAGGTACCGGTCTTACACGCAGTGGGTCCCGAGTTCGATCCTCAGCCAGACAGAAATGTGAATGATGAGTTTAGATTTCTGTTCTGGGTCTGGGTGTTTTTGTCTTTGTGTGTCCATGGCATCCACGACCCAGGAGAAAATCCTACTGTGGGGCTATGATTGTAGAAAGCGTTTATGTTTATGTTTAACTTAAAGGTATGAACTAATCTTACCTAATACGAAACCTAAAATTCCTACGCGTCAGAGTATGAAATATCGGTGATTTGTATCCGCTAATTCAGTTCCACGTTCCACTGGTTTACGCAGCTTTGGGCCATAAAAAAACAAATAATTTATGTCGCTAATGCGGTGATAAGTAAGCTGTTTTGTCATCTGTGGTCGCACCATCTAAATCCTAGTCGGCGCATCAATCCTCGTTAAGCTTCGCCCACACAGACGGGCATTAGTCAAAGTTTTATATATTAAAAATAATAGACTTGAACTGTTTGCATAAGAGTTGAGGTGATAGACGGATTTTGATTCGATTTCTGAAATTTTAATTCGGAGCTAGGTCTCAAATAATAGATTTTCATAAGAAGTGAACAAGGGAATGAATTCACAGGTTGGACCTAATAACAATCATAACGACTAGTATCAGTAGTAGTTATGTTACTAATATTAAGGCGAAATTTTGTGGAAAAGTGACGAAAGTTTTTTGAAGGAACTAGTGTTTTATATATGATTTTTTTTTTACTTCAGTAATCAGCTATTATAAATTCTGAGATCTACGCCTATTTGTGAACTTCTAGGTTATCAGACCTTAAAAATTGGCATGATAGATAGCTGAATAGCAGAAACCTTACTTACCTGCCTACTTATTTAACATAAATTTCCATAAAAAATTATCTTTCTTCTAAAGCCTGTTTTTTAAATATTTATTAAAAATATAGTATATTTTTTTGTTATCTTTATTATAAAGATGAAGCTTTTAATATATACCGGAGTCGTAACTATATTTGGTATATTGATTAGCATTAATAAAATATGTTTCTCAAAAATGGGAAATTGAATATTAGTAAAGCATTAAAACAATGACAGCTCATTAATTTACAATGAAACAGTACGTAGAAATACTGAATATGTAAAAAACATCACAAGAGTCCGTTTATACAGACGTTGGATTCCAGAACTGATGTAATAATACAAATAGATGATGTAATAGTCTTTTGTCAAAATCGTTTCCAATGTTAAATTTTTAATATATAGAACTTACATGTTAGCTTTTATTATTAACAATATTAAATAGTGTTGAGAATATTCTATATGAAGGTGGCAAGTTTTATTCAACTTGCCTACTTCCATACTTTTAGAATATAAAAGTCAACATTGAATGGTAATATACTATCAATAATAATTCCGAATGTGCTACCTGTTTAAAAAATAAAACCTTTATCGATATCATCATATGACTTTAAACGCTTACACCACATCAATTAACGTAAAGATAAATACGTCGACAATGTAGCACTAACTACAACATCTCATGTTCCAAAACACGGAAACATGAGCCTGGGCATATCTGAAGATATATAGATACGCTTATTGGTCCTAATGAGCCAGTAATCTTTCGTCACCGTACAAATCGTGTTTGTCCGGTTCCCAGGCGTTATTTTAAAACCGTATAAAGTTTCGCTTTTATGACAGCGGGATATCGGATTTGTAAGATGTATGCCCAGATTTCTATGCAAGAATTTGGCTAGAACCAATGAATTAATTAAACGGTAATATTAAATTGTAGTGTCGCTTGTAAAGATGCTACTTAATCTTTGTGTCAGATTTATTTTTATTAATATTTCCTACGCTTATTGGTTTAGAACTTAATGATGTTTTTAACCTGTGATTTTTCACGGAAACCTACGCAATCCTACTACCGATTTATAATAACCTGTATGGCCATTACGTTAAACAATAGAAATAGATGTGAAATAAATCTAGTCTCATTATCCGGCTCCGTCAAGTTTTTTATCCTATCTATAATTATTTGAACTTTATCACATTAAAAATTACAGTGAGTGTGCAACCAATATACGTTTAAAAATTAGTAGGTTTATTTTGCGTGACTCAGTCCTTGCTCCAAAATTGAATAATCTATGGAGATAAAAGGTTTTCAGTGGTTACCAACTTTGTCAGTCTCCTTTATAAGATGCTCCGTTGATTCGAAGGAGACTGCAAATCTTTGCACATTATTTTGGATTTGTGCTCGATGTTGAGAGCAATAGGATTGGAGCCGATCATATTACGGGAGGACTACTTATAGTATTGACATACTGTTTTAAGTTAAAGTAACATTGATAACAAAGAACTATAAAAAAATATCATCTAGAATATTTCTTATTTTTGTATTTAATAATTATCCAAAGTTTAATCTATAATCACATTAATTAAATATTTTTTATCTTTAATCCAAAAGTGGACTTTTTGTTTAGGATGCTATAAGTTTAAAAAAGTCAATAAATATTAACAAGTACCTGTATTTGCGTATTTGCTTGTATTAGATTATTTTAATAATATGACAATAAACGGGCAATCAATTCAATATACATATACAATCAGTATAATTATGTCTATT
>DWNE01008711.1:0-11363 GCA_018249875.1 Cecropterus toxeus | reverse complement strand
TTTATTAGGTACTTGTTCAACATTTGTGTTCTATATTCTGCTATGTAATGTATCTATAAACCTTTGAAGAAATAAACATATTATTATTATTAATTTATCTATTTTAATTTTTCCTTTATCTAGTGAAATAATACGAGGTACGTATCAATTTGATGATCGTGATAACACTGTCTTTGAGTTGATTGTTGAGTTGGTTCACTTCGAGTCAGTTATCAGGGAGTGACAATGAATGTGACCAATCTTAGATCAAATTTATCCGTGAAGAATTCACTTTTGGGTATCGAAGGGACTGGGAATGATACCAATTAAAAGAAACAAGCTTTTATAAGACAATTGTACAACTAAACAATATTCAAAATATTTTTGTAGCTAAATCCTTGTATATATTATGGCAACTCAAGACTCAGTTACATGAATCGTGGTCACAGCGAAACCAATTTCGCCGCCAGTTTCAAAAACCGCATATCATGAGTACCAGTAACATATTAAAATGTTTTAACAACTTAAAACAATAATCTATACCGATACTTTTGTCTTATGTTTCAGTTTTAAAAACTCCACTATTCTCTTCCTTTTCCCAACAAGCTGATCTATTGCGGAGTTGTGAATTTTAGTCTAATATTTGCTTCACCTTAATGAAACCCGAGATCCTGCGCAACAACCATGTTAAACAATATGTACACTACAATACTTATATCCACATAACGTATTAATTTTATCTAGAAGGATAGATTCTTTATTAGAATATTTCAGAAATTTTAAGTTATACCTCATTCTTTAGGCGCACCCTGAACGAACAAAACTGATACGTATCGTAACGATTAAGCTGTAGAACATTACTTTACAATATAACACGTTAAAATATTACATAGTTTATGATTTTAGACTAACATTATCGCGGAATTTATACATTTTAATATGTTACGAGTACTCACGATATGCGGTTTTTTGAATTTCTTTTTGCCGATAGGGTCCAAAATATCGGCAAAAAGAAATTCAAAAAACCGCATATCGTGAGTACCCGTAACATATTAAAATTACATAGTTTCTCTATATTTTACATTACAGTTTATTAATACACCCGCATTAGCGTTTCTTTATGCCTGCCTAAACGTCTCCTGCCTAAACAAGTGTAATGACATCTGAACATTTTTCTATTTCGTCCAGAACAAGGGTAGATCGAGGGTAGATACTGTCAGCACTGAGCGACGTGTTTAATAAGCGTTATCTTGTACCACCCGACCGCGATGTTGCATCATAAACTGTTCATCAGATTTGATGGTTTTAATGCAAAATTCAAACGCGAATGCATTTGGAAAAGAGAATCAAGAAATATGAGAATTTGAAGGCAAAGTTATTTTTATTTTTTCACAAACTTGTTTTTAACTTTTACATTTATCTCGCAACAATTTGTAAACATTAAATTCACAATTATTATTCAGTTTTAATAGTTTTATATGAGGCACTATCGTACTTATTTGTGCCTGTTGGCGTAATTTTGAGAGAAAATCCATTCCTCTCAAAATTAGATAGAGTTTTATGCCATAGTCCACCACGCTTGCTAAGTGCAAATTGCTGGACACTTTGAGAACACACTTTTGAGAACTTTTGAACACTCTGGTTTGCAGGTTTCTTCACAATGTTTTCCTTCACCGATGTCATGTCGATGATATTCCTAAGAAAACTCAAAACTATTCGGTTTATACTATAAAAGTATTAATTTCTCTTTCAGCAACAGCAAACTATTCGCGATCCTCTGTTAATAAAAGTCTCACCATTCCAGTTAATCTTTCCTCCAGTAAATAATAAGCAGCGTATCAAAGTGATCTCCCTGAACCCCAAGATCAGATATCAGTCCGCGACGTGCCCTGAATTAATCCCTCCGTATGACATCACGACAATACGCTACTATAAATACAAACTTATATAGTTATATAGGGCTATTGCTCAAGTGATTATTTGATGAAAATCGTTAGTTTTCAGAACTTTTTTGGGTGTTGTTTGAATTTTGTGGACTTAGATCTTTATAAGCGTGTAAAATTTTAGGCGTAACTTGTCTTGTAGAGATTAGTGATTGAGATTCGTATTACGATGTATATTTTTTTTTGTGATAATATAAAGATTTGTGTGTATAAATATGTCCATGAAAACCAAAATATGCTTATATAGTAAAATGAGGTTACATATAAACAAAAAATTTAAGCGTTCATTTTATAGTTTTTTGGATATTAAATAAATACGTAATTGCGATGTACATAACTAACAATTATAAAATAATTTGATATTTTATAAATAATTGGGTGCACTAATTTATATTTAATACACTTGATTCAACAATTGTATTGTATTATTTTTATCTATTACAAGCAATATTTGAAGATACAACTGTATACTTGCATACTTTTTGACTTCCCTAAATATACTTTGACTAGTTACCAATTAAAAACGCTACACGATAAAGAGTCATTAGATCTGGAATTTGTATTACAAATACTTGGATATTTCATGTAATAAATCTTCTCGTAAATAAATCATAACTAACTGCAAGTGTCATTGAAATCACGTTTCACAAGCAACAAGGCGGGGGGAGGCCGGGGACAATCGAAAGCCCCGATGAAAGTCGCTAAGAGATACGATAACATCGCACTCTCGATAGCATGCGACCACTGCCCCTATCGCCCCCATCGACTCACCAATAATGAGTGTACAAATCGTGACGGAAATTGAAAGAAAAAAACTTCCCAAGCGACAGATCTTATCGACCTTCCTAAACGCTCTCGTAAAAATATTAATAAAACATAACTTTTTTCACCCAAACCCACATTAAACTCCGATTCCCGTAGGAATTTATTGACAATTACGCGTCAATAAGAGGCAATAAACGCACAATGCGGCGATGTCCACCGATTTGAATGTCAATTGTATACAATTGTAATACTGTTTTCGTGGAGGCTCATTTTGATTGTGATACTAACACAATTATAAGTTGACTTTTGGTCATTCGAGTTCTTTGTGTTGCTTATTATTGTGATAAACATGACATTCGGTATTGTAAATCCATTAAACTTCTGTGTTACTTCCGATTTTGATGCGCATATTAAGGAGTGTTGTTACTATAAAAGGAATTAAATTAAATTTTATCTACATTATAATGGTATAAGAAATATCTTGTACTAGTAATCATTAAATTTAAAACATGACCAGAAAGCAAATCCGATGCAAACACAATAAATTAAAACGAGGCTGCGAATGTCGTACAAACCGCTAATAAGACGGATTCGCTTAACCTTATCTCCAATTGAGGAAATCTAAAAAACGGCAGAGGAGCGAGGGGAGGGTACAAGGGGGGGACAAGAACAAGAGCCGTCAGTGAAATAGAGATAGATGAACAGTGGGAAATGAAATTCTTTGTGGCATCGCGGTCCCGCAAAAAATGCACAGATTAGATTTTTCCCCTCGCCGAGGGCCGAGGGTAGAGGCAATGATTTTTTACAACGCTTCCAAGCTATATATAGCAGTTTTAGTGCCGGGATTTGCTGTTACTGCCCTCTGTTTGAGAATTTTAATTTCCTTCATTTGAGATGTTTGCGACGCGCTTCAAGTTACATCTACGACGTTATTATTCAAGATACGAACATCATTCAAATTTAATTTTGCTTTGGAGATATATTATCTTGTTAGTTATTTATATCATTCATCTTAAGAGTTAGGATAGCAAAATCTTAGAGCACTGTTAGCAAACTAAATAATACTATTAAAACGTCTGCATCGTTTAAGTAGGATAAAACTGAAGAACTTTCTTCATTTGTTGCATATTTTAAAGTAGAAACGAAAAACATAAGCAAAGCCGCTGACGAAAGCACATATCTCACTTGAGGCTTACAGTGCTAATGTCGGCGGGTCACAAAATTACTTCGCATGATAGGCGTGCTTATGTCTCGCGGATTACGGACCCTCGGTAAAAAACAAGAGGGATCGGGAATGTCGCCAATGATTCTGTACATCTGTTGTGCGAGGAACGTAAGGAGAAATTGGAAATCTTCATAAGAAATTTGAAACACATTTTTTGCACAAGTTTTTTAGATAATTCTTCATCAGATTTGGCTGCTGCTTTATTAGTTACTGTTCAATAATGGTAATTATTTCATTCATAGAACGTATTGGTTAACTTTTATGAAATGTCATCGTTTTATAAAGTTCATATATGAAACATAACATATAGGTGTTATGTTTCATGTTGTTGGTCGATATTATCTTAACATTTGCGATATAAAATTCCTTTAGTTAACAATGAAAGACAGATATTAAGATTAGTTTTATGTTTTTCTTCTTTAAACATTTTTACTTACTCTATCATATTTCACGAATCTTAAACAGCTGCTGTTACAAGCATTCCTCTTTACCCTTAAGTATAAAGTATTTCATCAAATAATTTTGCAATTGAAATACAAGAACAAACACATCAATCAATTCCATAAAAGAAAGAGAAATCACAGTAAATAAGAAACCTACAAATTCCCTTTACACTGCATCCAATTGTGCCAGATTAATTGATGTCCAAACAAAACCGAGTACTAGCTATACAAACCGTAAAAAGTAATCTATTTGGTCATTTTTTACCTATCGTTGTACGGGTTTGTATTGGATCGATATAATCCCGCCTTGGTGTGTCATTTGGAGCATAATAAAGCCTCGAATCCACACAAGTGTCTCAACAATTTGTTTGCCCACTTCAAAGCAGTTTTGTTCGAACTGCGGCGAATTAGGCTTCAGATTGAGGGGTGATTTTGTATTAATTATGACGTAAAAGCTGTAATACTTTAACTTTTATGTTACCATTATAAGTTTTCTGTTATTTAATAATACATTGGTCAATGAAAATCGGTTAAACTTTTGAGATGTAGCGTTCGATTTCCAAAATGGAATCTCAAGTCGCATATGCAATTTATATTTCGGAAGAAACGAATATTCACAGTGGGGTCCGAAGTAAATAAAAAAGTATGATTTGAGAAAATGTGTTTTCGTAAGACTTAATATTATTTTAATTTACCCAATAAACAATCATAAATAGCATGTCTAACGCAAGCACTCATTAGTACCAATCTAGTGACAAGTATGAAAAAAATACAGGGTGCAGAATTTTTCGAATTTTAAAAAAATAATAAAAAAGTAAATTTTGTCATAAAAACACAAAATAAATTATAATTCTGCAGGCGTTGAGCTTACGGACCTCAAGTAGAACAATTTTTTGCTGCTAATGACCCCATCTAACCCCTAGTTGCGTTTGATCCACGACTTTTTGACCACCTTGTATAGTTATCACGTTTTTTACCAATGAAGAATAAATATAAGAGAAAACGAAGTACAGCTTAAAGATTTCAATAATTTATATTTATATAAATATGAATATAAATTGAGCAAAGTTGTAAACTATGGACTACATAAACCTTTACCCAGGACAGCAATGAGTGGAGAATAAAAATGTTTCTTTAAAATGTTTTAAATTTTTAAACAACGTTCTTAACTAAATATCGACTTTTCGACGAATACACCAATCGCAAATCTCAATTAAAGTGCATACACTTTTTAATCTAAAATTTGCCAAGTTAAATGTTGTTGATTTTTTTGTACAGTATTTAGACTATAAATTAGCTCATTAAGCGCAGACAAGTTGTACGCCAGAGGGAGGAAATGGGAAAAGGGATCGTTTCCCGAAACTAATTGCCAAACACGATAATTAAAAAACACATTTCTTCGTTCACGAACGGAGAAATAAAGAAAATGCAAAGTGTTCACCCGTAATTTCCATGATAAAACTTCTCTTTTCGTATCGCCCAAAATAACCATTGTCTCGTGAGCGTTCCGTCGCTTTTTTTCTTTGACGTGTCTCATTTTCATTTTTATCTTAGATGTCGAGGTTTTTAATAAGATATGCAAATTCGTGTCACGCGGGGTTCTGTCTCGTCAAACGTGGTGATGATAAAATTCTGAAATTTTGGTCTTATTCTTAATTCATCCGGTATCAAAGAAAATATATATACCTAACATATGTATAGGTACGTATTGTATTGTTGACTAAGGATGGTCGTCTATGTTTTTTCTTTCAGTCTAATAAAGAATTTTCCAATGCCTTGCTTTTTGTTATTGAAGTTTTTATGAGCTATTAGATCGTGCGAATTTAAATTGTTTTTGATGAACAAAATTAAAATTGTAGCTAAATAATCCTGGATTTTAGCCTACTAAATTTGCACCAAGTATTTTTGAGCTCATTTATAGCTTAAATTAATATTGCAAAGGTAACTATAAAAACAATCAAAGTCAGAGTTGAATACTGTAAGATTAAAATATTTTATTTTCAAAAAGCAAATAATAAGGACGGCAGCCTTCTTTCATAAAAGATTCGATTACGGTCAGCCGGCTCTAGACAGCCGAAAGGCAATGAACCAGAAAATTATAAACCTAGCCTTCGAGAACCAACCTGTATTCTTATTTTTAATAATTAACTGAGAAATGATAATTAAAGCACTTGAAAGGCATAAGAAAATATATTTTTATCTATTGTTAGCTTTCCTAGTATTAGTTTTGAAGTAAAATGTTATAAAAGTGTGTAAGATGTGCATATATTAATCTTTGATGGATTGCTTCTATTTTTTTACAACCTAACCATATTTGTGTAACAACCTCCTATGCCGAAATAGGTACTAATTATAATATTTATAGGCTAGTAGTCTAGACCAGTACATTTTGTATGATATCTCCTAATTTCACTCTAGAGTTTTACACCTACATTCCAATGCCCGCATCCCAATGATACTACAAATCTACATTATAATACAAAAACAACGACATATGTACACAATCAAGGATCTAGAAACTAGAATCTTACGACTCTTTGACACACTGCGATATTATTTTCATAAAAAATATATTTTACCTTTATATTTTGAAATAGTTAACCCCATTCGAGTATTCATTAAAACTCTGTCATTTCCAGCTCACTCTTATCAAACCGATGCATAGTTAGGGCTCTTAAGGAGATCACATGAGTGTAGTCGGTTCTATAGAAATGCCCGCTTTATAAGCGCAAGGAGCTTTTGAATGAGGGTACGATTTATCAGCGAGTACTCAATATTTTTTATAATCGCCGAATCAAATATTTCTAGATTCAATGTTGTTGTTATATTGTATTTCGGTAAAAATTAATGTAAGGTTTATTACTTTTTACGAAGCTTAAAAATATGTTATACTTCGTACATTAATATAAAATAGTGTGTAATGTATTCTATCTTATTCCCTTAATCTATACAATCATGTGTTTGTTTATTTATCGTGACGAATTTTCGTTTCATCGAATTTCAAATCACAAGGTTACAAATGAAATTACACTTAAAAAACTTACAGTTTTGTAATACACCAATACGCTCTTGCCTGCGAGAGGACTACCGCAAAGGCCATAAAACATTCGCTTAGCGCTAAAAGATTTTTTTTAACTTTAATTTGCATCGAAACTTCACAAGCCTTATAAGAACACATACGGTTGTTTTAACGCTTTATGCTGATGCTTGCAACTACACGGAAAAGACGCTTTAGGCTAACGTTTTGTAGCCTCGGTTTAGTCCTAAACATTGTAACATCTTACATTTGATCATTATGACGATCTAAGTAACAAATTATAAGTACTTTGAGAAAATATGCACGATAAGACAATTTTTTGATTAATTTATTCATGAAACTGTTTACTTAGTACAATTATCAAAATTTCTTCAAAAACGTAGACATCACACGTAATAACACCGTATATATGCAAAGAAGTAATTATACTAGTTAAAAGTCGGGCAATATTTACAGTTAAAATTATGCAAACAACGATTTGATGTCATCAACAAATTAAATCTTCCGTTAAGCGCGGCGTATTAAAAGTCAAATCACCCCTATAAGGGGTGGTTGAGTAAATAAATAAGTAGCCCGAATATGGTGGGAGCATAATAACAGACGGCAAACAGCATCAGAAGCCTGAGATAAAATCGTATTGCGTTGTCAAAAATAAATGAATCCGAGGATTAGTCGGGGACACGGGCAGCGACGCAATATTGTCGGTTGGCGCCCAACGTGGGCCAATAATAAGCCGCTCAGGGCTCTACCCGGATACAACTTCGCTCTCTACGCTTTGTGCAATTATTGCGACATGTTAGAAAACGCAATATTCCACGTCTGTTAAGAATATACATATAATATATATTTTTTATACTTATTCCATAGTGTTATTATGTAATTCCAATATATTAGACTTAATCAGATACTGCAAGTGTAAGCATGAAATTATAATATGGTTATATTTTATTTGCGTACTAATTTATCTTATAGTTTAGCCATTATATTCATATATTTTAACTTTCATTTAAAATTAACATATTCCCACTTCATTCATAGTGCAGATTACTGTATTTTACGGTTATTTCCTATATAGGTGGGAATGAATAGCGTACAAAACATGATATTCGTTAAAAAAGACTTTAATCTATATACAATCTATTAATAGTTTCAATGTAAAAGTTATTTCAAGAGACATTATAACCATATCCATATTACAAGGTAAATTTTAATTTTAAAGCTCTGAAATGTATATTGGTGTAGAGCTATCAGCGGTATCAGATTATCTAGATGCCTTTGTCGGTATCGGCGGCAAGTGAGCGGGCGAGATAAACTCCGCGCGATTTCGCCGCAAAGAGAGGGCTCAACGAGCACTATCCGAGTTTTATTCCGATCGAACTTACCTCGCCATGGAAATACAAGTGCCGGCACCTGTGCATATCTTATTATGGGAGGGAACCGCTTTTGATAATGTATTTTAAACGGAGCTCCGCTAAGTGGTCTTTTTATTGGGCCCTGTTTGTAATTTGCACGGATTTCTTAACTTTTTTAATTTATTTCTAAGTCTGTCTAAGTCAGTTTTTTTTATTTATTTCTAAGTCTGTTAAAAAGTTACCAAAATTGTAAAATATGTAAACAATTAGATAACTACATAAGTAGTTATTTAATTGTTTACGTACAAGTCTTTCGATTACTTCATTTTGGATTCGCAGGTAACCAATTTGAAAAAAGATAAATAGTCAATTCTCCGTAAAGAGAGGATTCATAAAATACTTTAAAATTTCTATACCAATCCCCTTCTGTGCATATGTAGTTTATAATCATTTGAAATAAGCTGTAAATCTTTTTAAAGTAGTTATTATCACTTGAAACATGTGACTTTGGAATAATATAATTTTTGAATCTACATAATAGATGACATATATGTACATAGTAGACTTCTTTTATGACAGTTATACGAGCTTCGAACTTTGCCGCTTTGATTGTCATAACAAAATCATCTCGTTTTAATTCTATAACTATTGTTCACTGACTAGCCTACAAACTTGATAGATCTTATGAACAAGTGGATAAAGTAAATGCTTTAGTATCTTTAAAAAGTTTTATTTCCAGTTTCTTTGGCAGCAAGTGAGCGAGGGAGATAAACTCCGCGCGATTTCATCGCAAAGTGAGAGCTCAACTATTTTTATTCCGATCGAACTTACAAGCCGTGGGAATACGATTGCCAACACCTGTACAGCTCTTATTATGGATGGAGTGGAACGCTGCTAAGTCCTTCGTGTTATCTCGTTTAACAATTTGAATGTCAATTTGGAAATCCGTTTTACCCGACTGCGTCAGAAGAGGCTACTGTTTTTCGACTGTTTTTCGTATGTATGTCTATTTCTTTGACACGCAGAACAGCCCAAACGCCTCGACGGATTGTAACATATGACATATCATTAGAATCGCCTCAGTTTGGAAAGTGACATAGGCTATATGGGATGAAGTGGGGGAGCGACGTTTTTTATTATAAAGGAAATACAGGTATTAAATGAAAGATAGTAAATAGACAATTCTAAATATATACAGGCATATTATAATACTTTTCCTTGGCCATTTTCACGAAAACTCATATAAGCTGTTAAATTACATATCCATATGGTTATAAACGAAAATTCATTTTAAGCACTCGGCTTTTTCGTTTTAATATTTGTAACGATGTTACTAGTGCCATAGATGGGTTTTCGGTTTCTGTAATTAGAATGTTCAGTTTACTGTTATAATATTTAATATGTCAACGTACTTAACCAGCATAGTGGAATATATATGGATATTTTTTTGAAGCAGCAAACGAGCAAGCAGCCCACGTGATCGTAAGTGGTTACTGCCGCCCATGGACATTTGTAAGCAACTTCATATAGAATAGGGGTTCTATATGAAGTCGACCACAGATGCGTTGCTACTTCCGAGGACTAATATGGTCGCCTCATATAAAAGTGAGCCGGCAACCACACCCTTCCACGTCACGCAATAACTGCTTCACGTTAGAAATAGGTGTGGCGGTGGTCCTTCCCCGGTCGAACTATATTATCTGTAATCAACCCCAGATAAAATCAGTCTTACTAAGGCACAGACGTGTTGCTCTTCTTCTTCCTACGGCGCTACAACCCTTTGCAAGTCTTGGTCTCCTCAACGATTTCCCTCCACTTCACTCTATTCATTGCTACCTTCTTCCAAGCTGTTTATCTCCCTATGGTCTTGAGATCCTCTTCCACACAGTCCTTCAGACATTCTTGAGGACTAAGTTATGGATAAGTATGTCTCTCTTATCACCACTTCAGACCAAAACATACCAGCGCTTAACACTTCGGCGGTGGTGCTTCTGGAGTCGAACCACAAAGGATTCTACCACATTCTAAAGATTATTATATTTTTAAGTTAAATAGACCTATATCAACATATTAATACGTTAACACCGAAAATTATATGATTTTTAGTGCTTGTTATTTACGTAAAATAGAATAAAACATACGAATATAATACGAAGCCACTTCTAAAGTAAAAAAAAAAACAATCAAATTACTTAACAATAATTAACAACAATATTTTTTATTAATTTACTAGCTGAACCCGCGGTTTCACCCGCGTTTAAAAAAATGTAATGTGATATACATATAACCGAACGTTTTTCGATTCAAGCAACGACTCTACAATTCAATTTGATACTTTCTTTATACTTGACATACCTGCCTCAAATGCGCTTTAACTCGATTTTTTTCTTTTTAAGCATATGATTCGCCCGTACATTGTTTCGGGATAAAAAGTAACCTATGTAATTTTCTAACCCTTATGCCCGTGCTTATGCGAACACTACAATCCCACGGGCACCTTATACTTTTTTCATGTTTTCGTTTCCGTTTTCGTTTTTGTTTTTGCCTCCGCCTCCGCCTCCGCCTCCGCCTCCGCCTCCGCCTCCGCCTCCGCCTCCGCCTCCGCCTCCGCCTCCGCCT